>CAUYRT010059290.1:0-12014 GCA_963574885.1 Lepilemur ruficaudatus
CATAAGAAATAACACTCTACGGCCGGGCGCGGTGGCTCACGCCTGTAATCCTAGCACTCTGGGAGGCTGAGGTGGGCGGATCGCTCAAGGTCAGGAAGTTCGAGACCAGCCTGAGCAAGAGTGAGACCCCGTCTCTACTAAAAATAGAAAGAAATTAATTGGACAACTAAAAATATATACACAAAAAATTAGCCAGGCATGGTGGCGCATGCCTGTAGTCCCAGCTACTTGGCAGGCTGAGGCAGAGGGATCACTTGAGCCCAGGAGTTTGACGTTGCTGTGAGCTAGGCTGATGCCACGGCACTCACTCTAGCCCGGGCAACAGAGTGAGACTCTGTCTCAGAAAAAAAAAAAGAAAAAAAAAGAAATAATACTCTACATGAGCATGAGAAATGACCTCATTACTTTTTCAATAAATAAATAAACTGTAAGCCAACTGCTGTCTCTGTGGTCAGAAGAGGAACATTTGACAACTGACCTTCTGAGGTGTGATGGCTCCTAACAGAGATACTCACGTTCTCTTTTATTTGTTCAAAGCCCACTGTCAAGAGGTTTCTATCATGACAAGGTTGTATGTGAGTTGGGAGATTACTGGTGTGTGCATATACATATTTTTTTCTTGGTGCCATGACTTGGATATTTAATGACTCTAATGATATTAGTTATTTCTCAACTTGCAACCAAATTTTTTTTAAATTTACAATTTACTTTTTTTCTGCTGATCTCCATTCAGTTGCTAATAAACCAGTTATACTACTAATCCAAGGTAAGTACACTCTCTTTTTAATTCTAAGCTATTAGTAAAACTCTGAACTATTCAACTATAAATAAGCCTAAATTCATTTGTTATTATATTATCAAAATCACAGTATTAAGTTGCTCTGACACAGATCCAGGTCACATGAGACGTGATATATATGCCCCCATTTTGAGACTGAGTCATTTTCCAGACAAAAATCATTTCTGCACAAAAGCTTGAAACAAGGAACATAAACAGAGGCTGAACAGATTCAAGGTATCATTTATGTAGGCTGAACGGCCTCAATAAAAGAGCATGGGTTTTGCAGACAAAGACCTGGGTCTGAATTTTGGCTCTACTTCACAGAAACTATCTAAGCAAATTATTTAAATTTGGTTTCCTCTTCTGTATAAATGAAAAATAAGGACTATCATGGCTGGACAAGGGGGTTCACGCCTGTAGTCCCAGCACTGTGGGAGGCCGAGACTGGAGGATTGCTTGAGCCCAGGAGTTTAAGACAAACCTGAGCAACACAGCAAGACCCCATCTCTAAAGGGTGTGGCAGGCACGATGGCATGTGCCTGTAGTCCCAGCTACTCAGGAGGCTGAGGCAGGAGAATCTCAGCCCTGTCTTTTTTTTTTACCATCTCAAAAAAAGCAAAAAAAGAACCATGGGGCCGGGCGAGGTGGCTCATGCTTGTAATCCTAGCACTCTGGGAGGCTGAGGTAGGAGGACTGCTTGAGATCAGGAGTTCAAGACCAGCCTGAGCAAGAGCCAGACCCCATCTCTACTAAAAACAGAAAACTTAGCTGAGTGTGGTGGTACATATCTGTAGTCCCAGCTACTTGAGAGGCTGAGGCAGGAGGATCACTTGACCCCAGAAAGTTTAAGGTTTCTGTGAGCTAGGCTGACACCATGGCACTCTAGGCCAGGCAACAGAGTGAGACCCTGTCTCAAAAAAAAAAAAAACAAAAAACAAGAACTATGGTGCAGATGCACTGAACACATTAAATAATACACCTCACAATGCCTGGTATATAAAACATGTTCAAAAATAGTAGCTATTATCCTTAATTATTTACAAATATTTAAACTGCTGGTTTAAAATCCTAGTATTAGGCATTTAAGTGTAGGACTTGTACAGAGAGTTTAGGGTTGAAATGATTCCTACTTTATTTTCATTTGTACAAATAGGGGTAGGGAGGATTGCACTTTATAAACCTAAAGCAGTGGTTTGCAAAGTGTGGTGCCTGTACCAGCAGCAACAACATCACCTGGGAACTTGTTGAAAATGCAAATTTACAGGCCTCACCAAGACCTACTGATTTAGTAACTCCAGGGTTGGGCCCAAGCATTGTGTGGTTAACATGTACACCAGATGATTCTGCTGCAACTGAAGTTTATCAACCACTGACCTCAATACAATCACAAGTTTTCAGTACCATTCACAGCACCTGGATGATGGGCCTGCTTTTTTTTAGTCCACTAAGTAAGTAGCAGAAGACAGACTACTGGACATATATATGGCTATGCTCTATTATTGCCAGCATGATTGTACTGTACAAAGGAACCCTGTCATTTATAAACATCTTCATATCTAAAATATGTCTTCTTCCCAATAAAAGTAAAAATCACTTTCTTGACTTAAATGACTCATTCTGTTCTCTCCTTTACCCTGCATTCCCATTGCAACCAATGAACATCTTAAAGTAGGTTAGGGCAAACCTCAATTTCTTGGAACTTCTGAGGAGTAACTCATTCTACACTACTAGAATTTCCAGATAGCTAGGAATTAATCTATTTAAATAAACAAAACATATTTTCCTCATGTACGTACTACGGATGGAAATCTTTAGCACTATACACATAGAATGTGTAATAATTTAAACTTTTTCTTGGTCACACAAACTCATCGATACAAACAACTTTTATGAAAAAATATACTTAAGATTAATAGCATGTCAATAAAGCTCTTAACCACTCTATATACTTTTCTGCAACCTCATTTGCTATCATGCAGTTGGCTATGCTACCAGGTACGACCAGCATTCTAATCTGAAGCTGTAATTTTACTTCTTTGTAATTCACTCTTTGTAATAATTTAGGTGAGCTTCAAAACTCAATAACCAATATTCTGATACTTTTTTTTGGTTCGCCAGTATTCCTCCAATTTCAAAAATATATTATATATACCTTTTCACCCACACAACTTCTAATCAACCCAAATCTCATCTTTCATGAGATTAATATCTCAACATGTTATCTCCCTGACTAGGTTTCACAATGCTGCTCCACACTTGCAAGAAGTATAAGACATTCTTGCCTACACTCTCTAAGCATTTATTTCACTGCACTTAAACTACAGTTCACTTTCAGCTTTCCCATTTGGTTATTAGCAGCTTGAGGGCATGGAGGACTGTACCTTTTATGCTGTGCACAATGCTTTACAAGCAAATACTCTTAAGAAAAAAGAGGAATGAACAGGCTATGGTTCGAGGAAAAAAACTCTTACTAGGAAAGCACCTAAACTTTGATTCACTGATACACTGTCTGCTTTGTCTAAGACAGAGGAGTTTGCCTTTCTTTAGTGTTACTATTTGGTTTTGACTCTCTTCATTTCCAGTGAAGTGTTAAAGCAATTTCTTTTGTCTAACTCTTAACAACTCATCAATTTTTTAGTATGTTTTCTCTTTCCAACCAAAGTATAAGCATACAGAGTAAGAAAACTCTCTTTTCCACTACTTTTCTCCTACGGAACCCAGCCCAACAACAAAAAAAAAAAAAAAATGAGGAAAGAAATCTGCCTATAAACCTGACTGGGATCAAAATTTATTTTGATGAAATGTATTAGCTTCTAAAAAATAATTAGCATTCCTGATAAAATGCTTGACCAATTTTCAGACTTTTCTTCTAGAAAGCCTCCCACCCAACCTAGCTATCAGTCAAATAATCTTTAGTCATACATTTCAATATTATTATAGTCACGTCAGTTAAAGACAGGAATATGTCTGAGGAATGTATCTTTAGGTGATTTCATCCTTGTGTGAACATCATAGAGTATACTTACATAAATCTACATGTTACCACCCACTACACATTTGCGTTACACAGTATATAGCCTATTGTTCCTAGGCTCTCAAAAAAAAATAAATAAATAAACAGATTCTTGGACTGGTGGTTCACATCCATCAGTTCGTTCAACTTTAGAACCTGTCTCGTCACCAGTAACTTTTCCAGAACTACCTTCACCATGAAGCTCCGTGAGTTTTCCCAATTCAAACTTGGACTTCATCAGCATTTTTACTTTTCTAACAAAGACATCACAGAGAGGATAAATAGATTGGCAAGTTTTTTCTATGTCTTTTCCAATGCTGTCCAGAATCAATTTATTGACTACTTCTTTCAAGTCATTTGTCTGCACCTTTCCGGTCGTGATTTCTATCATCTTCTTCCGGATTTGGCGGACCTGCTGGTGCTGAGCGTAAGAGGTCTTCCGTATCTGATTGTTGCATTTTCCAGTA
This sequence comes from Lepilemur ruficaudatus, assembly GCA_963574885.1. Lineage (NCBI taxonomy): Eukaryota > Metazoa > Chordata > Mammalia > Primates > Lepilemuridae > Lepilemur > Lepilemur ruficaudatus. Next base: position 4,262 of record CAUYRT010059290.1, read on the forward strand.
AAACCGACACAGAACAGACGAAGCAGATAACCATGGGTACTTGACATCAACATGAGCTTCAATCATAGTCTGCCATTTTTTAACCATGGAACACATTTTGTCCCAGGTAAGGTCCATGCCATGAAAATTTATCAGGCAGATTTTGCCCTGAACATCTTCAGTAATCAACTTGAATTTTCTAAATGCTAGTTCATCATTTTGCAGATCAGCAAGGCTCACTTCAAACACACGACCCTTGAGGCCATCGGAGGCAATTTTCGTTCCTTGAGTTTTGGTGACTAGCGTTTTCCCAATATTTCTTATATTGAACGTAGCAGATGCCTTCACATCACACCAATCTTTCTTAGAAAATGGATCAACCACGTTCTTCTTGGCTCCCATTTTGCCACCTTTTGTAAGGTACTTGTTCTTGCCAACCGCCATGGTGCTGCTCAGGGAGCCAAAAAAGGCGGTTCTTTGGGATTTTTAACAGCTAAAGAAACTAAATATCTTTCTATTGAACATTCTGCAGTCTACATGGCAATTAAATAACCACAGAATGACAGCTTAAATGCAAAATGGATAAAATTTCTAATCCTCCACAATCTCTTCCCCATAGGTTTCCCTTGACAGCCAAAGGTGCTTTTAGAAAATAAAAGGAGGCCGGGTGCGGTGGCTCACGCCTGTAATCCTAGCACTCTGGGAGGCCGAGGCGGGTGGATCGCTCGAGGTCAGGAGTTCAAAACCAGCCTGAGCAAGAGCGAGACCCCGTCTCTACTATAAATAGAAAGACATTAATTGGCCAACTAAAATTATATAGAAAAAATTAGCTGGGCATGGTGGCGCATGCCTGTAGTCCCAGCCACTTGGGAGGCTGAGGCAGAAGGATTGCCTGAGCCCAGGAGTTTGAGGTTGCTGTGAGCTAGGCTGATGCCACGGCACTCACTCTAGCCCGGGCAACAGAGTGAGACTCTGTCTCAAAAAAAAAAGAAAAAAAAGAAAAGAAAAAGGGAATTGTATGAAGCAGAAGTTAAATGCTCTAGTGTCTATTAAAGCTCACAGCAAAAACTGATAATAAATCCATGCCTTGAAACAATAATCTTTGTTTCTTTTTCCTTAAAATAATTAAAACTCCATTTACAACACCATTAATTATGACAGTCCAATTTCCTAGGACTCATTTTAGTTACAATTGGCCCATATCAGTTGTGGGTTTTTTTTAAACAAATATAATACTTTGCAAAATCGCCCTGAAGGGAATATCCTGAAGTTCAAGGGAACACATTTTCAAAGTTCGCCAGCATCAAAGGACTTGATAATTATTTCTACTGTTTTCTTTTCTGAGAAATTCAAAAGCCATTTACAACTGGCATTTAATAACAGAGTACCCCTTTTATATCATTAAGGTTAATCTTTCTTTTGAAGGAGAAAAATCAAGTAAATACATATTAAATAATATTCTAATTAGGTATCTGATTTAATATTTAATGTGCAAATCCAAATTAAAAATTAACAACAAAGAATCCTAACTTTCATAAATGTCAATAATCAGGAGATATTCCAAGATGGGGGAAAAAACAGATCCAGAATTTTTAATAACCAGGATATTACTGTGCTCCATATATAAAAAATATTTCAAGATGGAAGGATAGGTGAAACCTTAATAAGGTACCTGTCCATTTAACACACTGTAAAGTCACAATTGAGCAATTTCCACATACTGGGAATCAGGGCCACAGTGCAACACAAGTACCCCTGCGAGGGGAAACTTGGTCTAGACTAGAACAAGGCATCTTGTCTCTGAGAGTCCTAGAACTTTCTTAAAACTCCAATTAAAAAAAAACAACTGTATGTTTGTATTTTCATTGTTCTGCAAAGTAAATCCATACTTTTAATCAGATTTTCAAAGGAGTCCTAATCCCAAAAAGTTCAGTATGGCTTTGTACCTTATTTGTGAGAGTTTAAAAAACAAAAGAAGGCATCTTCCCACACAGTAAAATGCAATGCTTCATATGATCTGTAAAGTCAGAAAGACCGGTACTCAAATTACATATCATCTCCAACCCCCATTTTCCATTTTCCTCATTTGTAAATAAAGGTTTTCATTGAGACTAAGCAATACCATGAATATAAAGCATTTAGCACAGTGCATGGGTCATGGTAATCACTCAATGAATGTTAAAAATCCACCGGAGTTCAAATCAAACATCTACCACATACAAGCTGGATGACTTTGGGCAAGATACTTTACTCTGTTTGTTTCCCCAACTAATAAAGGGCAATATAATTATATCTAACTCACACAGTAAGGATTTAATATGTTAATACATGTAAAAATGCTTAGAAAAGTACCAGTTACATAGAGTTACTGATGCTAATGAAGAAAATGTTCTACAGGTTGAGGATCCCTTATGTAAAATGCTTAGGACCAGAAATATTTCATATTTCAACATTTTTATTTTAAAATATTTACATTACTCTTATCAGTTCAACATCCCTTACCCAAAAATCCAAAACCTAAAATGCTTCCAATGAGCATTTTCTCTGAAGAGTCATGTTGGTACTCAAAACTTTCAGATTTTGGAGTGTTTTGAATTTCAGATTTTTGGATTAGGGATGCTCAACCCATAATAAATGATTCTGTCAGTTTCACCACAGTCAACACCTTTGCCTAGGTTTAGTCCATTTATTTATTTATTTATTTCATGACTCATTACACTATGGAGCAGTGTTATCCTCCAACTCAAAGGATTTAACTGCAGTATGTTTACTTATTCCAACATCAAGTAAGAGGTAATCCAAACTTTATGCACATCTGCATTTTACCACTTGCTAGAGGAGTTGATCTACACATCATCTTTCTTTAAACATTTGCAACCATGCTCCACTCCTCCAAGTACTTTTGCCTAATGAAAATTCATAACAATACCAATAAATGCTACATACTATTTAGTTATATATTTTTGTTCCAATTTGTATAAGTATTAATGTCTCCTCCTCAATTTCCCACATGTACTTAAAGCAATGTATCACCATCTGACCTGGTAAAATGAAAAAATGAAAACTCTTTTTTTTTTAGACAGAGTCTCACTCTTTTGCCCGGGCTAGAGTGCCACAGCGTCAGCCTAGCTCACAGCAACCTCAAACTCCTGGGCTCAAGCAATCCTCCCGCCTCAGCCTCCCGAGTAGCTGAGACTACAGGCATGCGCCACTATGTCCGGCTAATTTTTTCTATATATTTTTAGTTGGCCAATTAATCTCTTTCTGTTTTTAGTAGAGACAGGGGTCTCACTCTTGCTCAGGCTGGTTTTGAACTCCTGACCTTGAGCGATCTTCCCGCCTCAGCCTTCCAGAGTGCTAGGATTACAGGTGTGAGCCACCTCGCCCAGCCTGAAAACTCTTAAGGACAAAGGATCACTACTGTTTTCTCACGTTATCTTGCACAGAATCTTGCATACGGCTATCGTTCAATAAATGTTTTCCGAATCAAATCTACTTCAATATCCTTAATAACTCTGCCAAATTTCCAACAGCAAGTTCCAAAAGGCCAGAAGCTTCAGTTGTTTTGTATTTATAATGATACAGAAAAGTAATGTCAAACACTTTTTAGGCTGTCACAACAGATAAAGCAGTACTCTATTTAGAAAGAAAGACAGTATCGAAAAAAGATTGGGTCTAATTAACAGAAATTTTTACCAGAAAAATAAAAAAGTAGCAGCAGCATCTGGACTTCATAAATATTTGATGATGCTGTGAGGTTTGTCTAAAGAAAAGAGAATGTTAGTGATGTGTAAAAATGGGCTTTTGTAAAAAGTTAAACTTTCTGAAGATTTAAAAGATGAGCCCAAGAAGAATAAGGAAATGAGGAAATATACTTAATCTTGGATAGCTTATATATACATTTATGTAAAATTCAATTCAAGATGATCTTCAAAAGTAACACATGGCTTGGATTCAGTTGAGTACCCTGTATTAAAAATTTGGGAAAATGAATATAGGACCTAAAGGAAAAGTACAAGCCACAATTTATTACTGCTAATCCAATATTATTTTTTTATCTTCCAAGAAATTTTAAGGCCACTGTGAAATATCATTTGCATGTAGGATAGAATTACTACCAATTTACATATCAGACCATAGCCACTATGACTATGAGAAAAAATAAAGACTTTGAGGCTTAATATCTATTTTTGATCGCTAAAATAATATACAAACACATTTCTTGGTTTTAAGTAAAAGAAGTAGTGCTCACTTCAGCCCTCAAATCCCACTCCATTCCCTAGTGGTAAAACCATTAGTAGTCTAAAATATATTCTTCCAAACCTTTCTGTACATTTACAAATGTTTATCCTATAAATAAATGCAGCAATACAATAATAATTATTCTGTAACGTTTTCCTTCTCAGTTATCAACACATACAAGATCTTTCTAGGCTGGGTGCGGTGGCTCACACCTGTAATCCTGTAATTCTATCACTCTGGGAGGCTGAGGCAGGAGGATCATCTGAGCTTAGGAGTTTGAGACCAGCCTGAGCAAGAGCGAGACCCTGTCTCTACTAAAAAAATAGAAAGAAATTATCTGGACAACTAAAAATATATAATTAGCCGGGCCTGGTGGCGCATGCCTGTAGTCCCAGCTACTCGGGAGGCTGAGGCAGGAGGATCACTTGAGTCCAAGAGTTCGAGGTTGCTGTGATCTAGGCTAACGCCATGGCACTCTACCCAGGGCGACACAGTGAGACTCTGTCTCAAAAAAAATAAAAATAAAAATAAAAACAAGATCTTTCTAAGTCAATACACATACCTACTTAATTCTTCTAAATGGTTAAATAGTACTTCATGGTGTAGGTGTAAGTACATCCTTTTTAACCATTAATTTTTAAAAAGTTAACTCCTTAATGAAAAGAACTTTATTACCTACTATTTTGAGAGCCAAATATGTATGCACAGACATAAAATAAAAACAAATATACTTTTATTAAATTTCAGAAATGTCAAATAACAAATTAGAACAGCTTAAGAAGTGGAGAGAGGGCAGTTATACAATATCAAAAGTAAACTGACATTCAATAAAGATTCTTGACAGCCCAATAATTCATAAATAACTAGTGATAAATATATAGACTGAACCTTTATTACAAGTGTCAAAAGAAATTTCCGAAGAATTTGAAAGTGAGTTAGTTGATATTTATCATTTCTCTAATAAAATCATTTTCCTCTATTTCATTGTATTTCTTGACAGTAGGCATACTTCAGCAACCACTACCACGCCATATTACCTTGCACGTAGTAAGTGCAACTGATTGATTTTCAAAACTAGTTAATTCATATGAGATATAAAGAATAAATTGAAAATTCACTTTATCTTGATTCAGTAGCCAAAATAAATGACTGATCTAATATAAGAAACACATTAACCCATATAATCCGATGCAGTCTTCACATTCCACAGAAGGTTCCCAAGATAAAAACTGTAACCACTGCTGCCATCTGCAAAACCTGACATTTAAAAAGCACTAGAGTTATCTCCCAAATGCTACTATACCCTATAAATCAAAGAGAAATAATTTCTAAAAATAATTTCACAGTAATCTATAACTGCAATAACACTAGAGCAACCCTGTTAAAATTATACATTTCTACATAAATATTTTGTATGAAATTATTAAAAATTATTAAATTATTATTAAAAATAAAGCAGTGTATCCAACTATATGGCTATGTCTAAGTAAAAAGAGGACATATAAACAAATATTAACAGTATTTAATACATGGGTAATTATATTACAAGTCTTTTATCCTGTAATTTTAGAAGTTTTATATAATATATTTTTATTAGTTTATTAAAGGACATTACTTTTCTACTGTAATTACACATTCCAAAGATGACGCTGAATAAGTATTCATGATAAATACTAACATTTGAAAAGCAACACTATCAAAATGAAAAACACAAGCATTTTATCTAATACCACATTAAGCTTGTTCAGATAGAGTTTCAAATGCACATAAGAGTAGTTAGTAGTTTCCTCATCCAAGTTGTAAAAGTAGAGTGGTGATGGTAGCGGCAGCTGCTGCTAAATATCTGAGTCATGATTACACACCAGGCTCTAGCAGTTTTAAACGGATTTGTCTCATTTGACTTTCATAATGACCTTTAAAGATGAGTGGTATTATCTCCACTTCACTAATGAGGAAGGAAACTGAGGTGAAAAGAATCTAAGAAATCTGCCCAATGACACACACAGCTGCTATGTGGAAGCACCAGTATCTGAATCCATTTGGTCTGATTCCAGAGCCACTTAGCCACTGTTAAGATTCTGCTCCCCAAGTAACCTATAAACTCCAATCATCTGCTAATATAACAAACATCAAAGTATTTACATAATTTAAATCTTATCATGTCATTTCCATACCAGAAACCCTTCAACAGTTCCTTCTGTACATCAAATAAAATCCAAATGCCTTATCAGACCCTTACAAAATTATCGTGACGCAGACACTGTGTTAGCCTCTAGAACTGCACTGTAGCCATACGCAGCTATTTACATTTCAATTAATGAAAATTAAATAAAATTTAAAATTCAGTTCCTCAGATGAGCTATCCACATTTCAAGTACTCCACAGCCATGCTTCTACTGGACGGCATGGTTCTGAGCCTCCAACTACCAGGAGAGCATCTCCCACCCGAAAGCTCTGGCACCACTGCAACATGTACTTGGAAGGCTCATATTCTCCATCCTCATCCACGAAGAGAGCTGATACCTCTTCATGGTTCAGGTGTCACCTAAAATGCCATCTTCTCAGGCTTTACTCTCATATCTAAATAGAAATTACTATTATCAATTTCAAACCCCGCTTATGTCCTCTAAGCACTTACTACAATATTTACTATGTTTTTCTATCAGCACCTAGTATAGTACCATAGAGAATATTTAACAAATACTATCTAGACAAATAAATGTTAACAATATTAACTAGTCCTAATAGTTTTACCTAACACTAAAGAAAAATCTAGGTCAGACATTCCCAACAGTGTCACTACTGACATTTTAAGCTAGATAATTCTTTGTTGTAAGACTGTTCCGTGTACTTGGACATTTAGCTACATACCTGGCCTCTACCTACTAAATGTCAATAGCACTCATGTCTCCACTCGCCCCATACCTGGACACCCCCAGCCACCAGCCAAGTGTGGCAGTCAAAAACATCTCCAGACATTACAAAATGTCCCCTGGGGGGCAAAATTGCCTCCAATTGAAAAACACTGACTTAGTAATTTCAAATGATTAGAGAATTCTGAGAATTCTGAGGTAAACATTATAGCAATGTCCAAGATTAAGAAAATATTTAAATGCTATTTTCATCTCTTAAATTTTTGTCACATACAAGAATCTGGATTTTTAAATGCTACTGGAGAAATGACAATAATAATTTATATACATACAGTCTTCTTACAACCAAATCTGTTTTGTCATAACAAGCAAGAAAATTTCATAACTTTTCCATACCGAATAATTAAAAAATATTAAACAGGGAAAAAAATAAAAAAGGCTAAAAAAGTTCTTTAAAAATTCCTAGTTACGGTCGGGCGCGGTGGCTCACGCCTATAATCCTAGCACTCTGGGAGGCCGAGGCGGGCGGATTGCTCAAGGTCAGGAGTTCAAGACCAGCCTGAGCAAGAGTGAGACCCCGTCTCTACTATAAATAGAAAGAAATTAATTGGACAACTAAAAATATGTGTAAAAAATTAGCCAGGCATGGTGGCGCATGC
>CAUYRT010059291.1:0-23514 GCA_963574885.1 Lepilemur ruficaudatus
AAATATATACAGAAAAAATTAGCCGGGCATGGTGGCACACGCCTGTAGTCCCAGCTACTCAGGAGGCTGAGGCAGAAGGATCGCTTGAGCCCAGGAGTTTGAGGTTGCTGTGAGCCAGGCTGACGCCACGGCACTCTAGCCTAGGCAACACAGTGAGACTCTGTCTCAGAAAAAAAAAAAAAGAAAGAAAATATCAAATGACACACATTTTGAACGCCACTCTATGTAGAGTGCCAAGCACTATATGCACATAAATCAGTATCTTTCTGCAGGTACATTTCATTCATTAAGTAAGCTTTCCCCAGATTCAAGAAAGGGTAGCTGCTTTTGAACAATGGAAATAGCTTTTCATTTATCCATTCTTTTTTCTTTCATTCATCACTAGAATACATAATTACTAAATACCTTATAAGAACCAGTAACATATTAGAGTCACCCGGATTCCTATGTCTCCAGAAGGACATCCTGATACACTGACCTCTAACTTAAAGGGAGAAAATGGCCAAGTTACATATTCTACCCCTCACCCCCCACACCACCCTAATTCGTTCCCAGCCAAGGACAAGGAAAAGCAATTCAGCCCTTTCCTGTCTCTGGTTCCCCTGAGGTGTTCAGGTTAAATATATTGGACTCTGAAATAAGTTTGGTTTTCTTTTACTTCCCAATTCTTTCCAATGCCTCACGTTTCAGTCAAGGTTCTGGGATACCTTTGCCTATTAAACTGGGATGTTGATTCCACTTCATTTAAGAATGGCTTCCATTATTTCTCGGTTTATTCCTGAAGTCTCCTTGGTGATGAAAATGTCTCCTTGTTGATTGCTCTTGTTATCTACCACCAAGTGTGAGGTTCTTTCTGTGCTATAAGAAGATACCATAGCTGCTATAGCATCTCAGAAAGCCTTAAAAAAAGGAATAGGGAAAATCTGACTACATTTTACCCTCCCAAGATCCTTGGTCTGGGAACCAAGACATGTAAGTGTTTAAGACAGTGCCCTTTCTCTCATTGAAACTATAAACTTTTGTGAATTTATCTTTAGGAAAATTTAATAACAATAAGATAATAAATGCATTATAAAACCAACAGATTTCCTTTTTCATTCATATCACATAATTTCTTACTTCTGATAAAACTGATATGTAGCCCAATCCAGTGTCAAAAAGATACTCTACTTAATAGATGCTAATTTAGAGTGAAAATAGAAATGTTTCCAACTTTTCTAGCTTGCTGTCTTTTTAATAATCATAGAAATACATTATTAGTAGTAATGTTGATCAATTGCCAACTTTATATATCTAGTCCTGTGAAAGAAACAAAATTTACTAACCTCAGTAATAATCAGTAAAGATTATTAGCTTGTGATTGACTAATTTATTGATGATTAGTTTGCTTGTGAGAGGCCCAGACATGTGCAGTCCTATTTCACTTAGCATGATGTAGTACAAAGAACTTGAGTTTGGGTGTCAAACCATGTTCCGATCCCTTCTTTTAGGGTGTAAACTATTATTATAAATATACAAGTCACTCAATATTTCTGAGATTCTCTTCCCTTATCTATAAAATAAGGATAGGATTATCTAACATTTAGGGTTCAGATTATCAAGAAATTAGATATTTTATCCAACGTGCTTGACACATTGCCTTTCACATCATAGGTATTTAATATGTGGCAAGAATTATGATTCACACTGCCTTAACCACCAGTCACAAAAACAATTACATTATTTGTTTAAAAATACCATTTTCAATGAGGCACAGTTTTTCACTTAGAATTGCCCTCCGGATTCTCATTATACACAAAAGAAAATACAAAATACTCTTCAGAACAAACTCTTTATTGCAAATAGTTCACCTTCTTAACCCATGAACAAAATTTGTTCTCTCTCCACTTGAATCCTGTTTATGATTTCCAAAGTGCTGAGAGTCCAATTCTCTCCTCCTTTGTACCTATTTAAGTTTTATTATTTTTTCAAGGCTGAGCCTGAATTCCTCCTGCCTAAGAATCCTTTCAATACCACATTATCTTGTTTTTGAACATTTTATAGATACATCACTCACATTGTCAGTTCTGTAGACAGAATAGCTGTATACATTGTTTCTTGAACTGTGGGATTGGCAATATATTCTCATAGGTGGCCATGACTTGCTTATCCAATTTTATTACAAATTTTTATTTTGATGATAATAGAAAATCTTATAAATCATCTCAGTGGCCACTTTATAATCAAATATTGTCTAAGAGTCAATGGCTCATACTTGAATTTGTATTTATAATTTTGCTGGGGCCAAGAGAACACCTTTAAAATAAGAATCATTATTTAATTTTCAACCTACTGAGAGGCATATCTTGCTGCCCATAGTTCTAATATCAAAATAATACTCATCTGTACCCACTATTGTATTTGTTTTTAATAATTTCTCAGTAATGAAAACTAAACTTGATATTTTGTGTGTCAATGGCAACTCATAATTTTAAGGATTTTAGAATGCAAGATTTCAGTTTTGGAATTGTGGTGGTCATTACTTGTACTCACTGACACAAATCGTCATCTCCTTCTTGGACACTTTCTAGTCCACTTTCCAGACTTCTTATAATTAGATGAGGCCACAATTAGTTCTGATTAATATCTCAAGATGAGGCAACAAAAGTATTCCTGCACATTATTCTACTTATTTATCTGCTTTGGAACCAGCATGAAGACCCTTGACTGAGACAGTGAAAACTGGCCTAGAGAGTCAACTGAGCAGGTGGTAGAATTTTACACGTTAAGCCTCTAAGTTGTGAGGTCTGATGCCACAGAAGCAAAATCTAACCTATGTTGACTACTACAGAGCCTGGGCTATAGCTATCACTATAGAATTCACATTTTAGTCATTCCAATTCATTTAATAAAATAATGTGTCATAATAATGTCAATTTGAATTTTGATGTGTTTTAATTTTATTACTCTTTGTGTTTTATAAAACCATGTATTATTTTATTTCTATACTTCTTGAAATCTGTAAGTACAAGAATTTCATAGCTATTACATTTACATGTTTAAGTAAGCTAGGATATAAGTCATAACATTTTCAAGCCCAACTTTTTCTTTTCAGTAAAATTTATATTAATATAATAATATTTTCCTTATACTAGACTTATGAAGTTTGAGATATTTTTGAAGTTTTATCATAATGCAATGTTTATGGTAAGTGCTCAATGAATGCCAAGTAAAAATAACTTGTATTGGTTTACTTCTGTCTTATTTCTAAATAACTTACTACCTTTTAAATAGACTTTTATAAAGAAAGCATTGTTTTCATTGTTTTGCTTTGGCTTTGTTATACTCTTACCATATGCCCCATATCACTCTGAGGGGACTCACGCAGGTCCAGGGCTAAACCAGGCTTTTCTTTAACCCATTTTCTTAAGCCTTTAATTTCCAAGACTGAAAAAACAATTATAAAATTCACACTCAATGCGACAGCCAATGCGTAACTTCTGCAAGACAACATAAAACATACATTCAACCATTGTACTAGGTGCTAGAAATAGCATCAAGCACAAGGAGAAATAGTTCCTGCCTTCATGAAGCCTATTATCTACCAGTACAGACAGATAAATCAAAGAATCTCATACAAAGATGTGAAATTACAACTGTGATAAGTTGTAGCCACTAAGGAATACCTCTTTTTTCATTTTTTTAAATATCAAAATATTAAGAGCATACAAATATTTTTATTACATGGGTACCTTTTATAATGCTTAAGTTAGAGCTTTTAGTGTGCCCATCAGCCAAATAGTGTTCATTATACCTGATAGGTAGGTTTTTAACCCTTCCCTCCACCCCTCCACCCCTTTTCTTGATTTCCAATGACCTTTACATCTCTTCCTGCCTGTGTGTAAACATCAGTTAGCTCCCAATATTAGAGAGTACATCTGGTGTTTATTTTTACATTCCCTAGATACTTCACTATCCTAACTATCCTAGTTCCAACCAAGTTGCTGGAAAAGACATTATTTCATTCCTTTCTATGGCTGAGTAGTACTCCATGGTATAGATATACACCACATTTTCTTAATCCACTCATGGGCACTTCAGTTGATTTCATATTTCTGCAATTGTAAATTGTGCTGCTACAAATATTCAAGGACAGGCGTCTTTTTGATAGAATGACTTCTTTTCCCTTGGGTAAATACCCAGTAGTGGGGGTGCTAAATCAAATGGTAGGTCTACTTTTAGTTCTTTGATGAATCTCCATATTGGTTTTCCAGAGAGGTTGTACTAATTTATAGTACCGCCAAGAGTATATAAGCATACCTTTCTCTCTGTATCCATGCCAGCATCTGTTGTTTTTTGACTTTTTAATAATCGCCTTTCTGACAGGGGTAAGGCGTTATCTCATTGTGGTTTTAATTCACATTTCCCTGACAATTAGTCTAAGGAAAAGTGTGCATGTCTAAAATTGTTTAAATTTGGAGGAAATTCATTGTCAGAGAAGTCAGGGGAAGTTTCTCTGAGGAAGAGACAATTAATTGACCTAAAGCCTAAAGAGGAGTGAGCATTAACTGGGGGAAGGGCCGATGGACAAAGGTTGAGTGTTTCAGGAGGAGCAGATATAATCAAAAGCCTTGTGATGGGAAGGAGCATGCCAAGATTGCAAAACTGAAGGGAGACCATTATTACTACAGCAAAGACAGTAAATGAGAATGTACTATGTGATGAGACTGGAGAAATAGATGGGGTCCTATAGGCAAATTTGCACGATTTTGCATTTAGCTTAAGAGCAATGGGAAGTGATTGGAATGTATTAAATAGAGCAGGGAAAAGTGACATGGTTTGATTGTTTGTTTGCTTGTTTTATAATTTATGCTGTCACAGACGTTAGTCAAACTAAAATGGATGCAGGTGAGCAAAAATAGTGGCTACAGCTACAGTCCAGGAGAGGGATGATGACAGCCTGGACTGAAGTGGTAGTGGAGAAGATGGAGAGAGTAATACATATTAAAATCTATTTGAGAGGGAAAATTGATGGAACTTGGTGACAGAGAGGCAGAAAATTCTAGAATAATACCTAGTTTCTTTATTGTTCTCTGTTAAATGGCTGGTGGTGCATTGACCTATTTAGAGGTTAGGATAGAAGAAGATGGGGAAAAAGATCACAAATTACACTTTATATATGTTGATTTTGAAATGCCTTTAAGACAGCCAGAGAAAGACAATATGCAGGCAGGTAGACATTCATCTTGGTGCTGGGGAAATAAATTTGTGGTGTTAACTAAAATCACAAACTTAGGTATGAGATTTTCCAGAGAGATTCAAGCAGAACAAGGTCAAGATGTGAGGAATCCAATATTTAGTATCTAGGTAGAGGAGTCTGAAACTATAAAAATCTGAGGTGGAGTATGGCTATCAAAATTGAAGAGAATGTTCATCAAAAAAGGAAGAGTCAACGGTAGTCAAACAAGATGAGTAGTATAAAGCTGACCTTTGGTCTTACAGGCACGGATACATTCATCAGTGATCTTTTTTATTTGATGGGAATGGAAGCCACATTGAGGTGGGTGAAGGAGTGAGTAGGAAGTAAAGGAGTATGACAGATACAAACATTTCTTCTTTAAAGTGGAAAGGGAAATATGGGAAAAGAACGAGAATGAAACACGCAGAGGAAGTCTTCAAACAGGTGCTAGAGCAGGGGTGTGTGGGTGTGTGGTTGTGTGTTGTGTGTGTGTAAGAAAGTTTACAAAAATAAAAATTTTATGCTTGATTTCCAAATGAATTGCATCTCTTTATACATAACATATTCTTCAAAATCTAAGTTTTGTTAAAATATTTTAGATAAAACAGGAAAATAATTGATAAATAATCTCTTACTGAATCACCAATTATTTTCAGCAACTTTCCACTTCCTTCTGTGACTATTCGAGAGCTCTATATTCCTACTTGTCTAGCTTTCTTTAAATTAGTTACACTCATTCACATTCATGCACACTAGACATTTAGTCTTGATAAATGCCTGTAACTTTTAGTGCTATCTCACAAATCCTGCTATTATCTGAATTTATTTGCTCTTAAATTTGAGCCCAATTCTATTATTGACTACTGTCATGTTTTTGCATCCCAGCAAAGGGCTAATCCAGTAATATTTGCAAAGTTTAAAAAAAAATACTTGGATTCCTTGGAAAAATATCTGTATTGGGAAACCACACAGATATAATTGAACTTGTCTAAGGAAGGTAGTATAAAGGTATTAAATATTATTCATATCCTTATGCTCAATCTTCCCATACACATATCTTAGTGGTTTTTAATATAGAAACAAAAGGAATTCAATTTCTTACCCTAGAAACAGGCATCTTATCATGAACTACAACAGGAAAATGTGTTCAACCTTAATAATAAAAAACAATTCAAAGGATAGATAAATCAAATTCTTACATATAAAATGGTGAAGACTAGCTTACAAGAAAGCCACAAATTCACCTTATTGTGATAAAACATAAGATAGAAAATGATACATGGGTTCAAATTAGCTCTTCCTTGTGCAAATCCGAAATATCCTATAATTGCTACTCATCATCCTCTAGAGTAACAGAAGAGTCTGCTTATTTCTCATTTATTTATTGGCTCTTTGAATATTTTAACACAGTGTTTATGCTGTTGCATACCAAGCATTCTATTTTTCTACATTAAATAGCCATATCTTTTTAAACAGAGCTTCCACTTTTCTTCATCTTTTGATCATTTGTCTTCCAACATGTTCTAGGTTGCTAGAATTCCAGCTAAAATGTGATACTTAGAACTGAATACAGTATTATATTAATTAATAATCATTTCTGTAAATGTTTATTGAGTACTTACTAGGTGCTGTTCTGGGCACTGTGGATAGCAATAGTGAATGACATAGAGAAAAATCCATTTTCTCACGAATCTTACATACCACGGGGTAATATTTATTTTAATTTAAAGAAAAGATGTTACCATCTTCAGATGCTTTTGTGATCATCTCTCAAAGTAGCTCAGTAACTATGTAGGTTTTCTTGGGCTTTCTTTTACTGTATTTTTGCCCCATTTGCCAGTTTCTCATGCAGAAATGGAATATTAGAGAAAGGAGTAAGGAAATTACTATGATAGAGGGGATATTATCTGGTTCTTACTTCCACTGAGGTTACTTTATTGTGTGGTTATAACTTATAATTCCTTTGGGTATAGGGTAAATATGGGGTCAACAGAGAAGTGTTCCCAGTATCCCTACCCCAAGAGCTTATACAACAGAAAAAATAAAACTATTTATGTTTTGAAAATCAAACTGAGTAATTAAAGTATAGTGTATGAAGCAGACAAACATTTATTTTAAAATGATAGAAAGAATGGGACTTGGGATAACAAGCCCATTTTCTGATTGAACACACTACGAATCTAAAGAAAACCTTTATTAGAAGGGACACATAAGGAGTGTTACAAAGAGTACTGTCAGTCATAAATGCAAAACAAAGAAATCAAGAACCGCAGACATCCCCTAAAGAAACACTCTAGGCAAAAATCATCTTGCAAGGCTGCTACACATTTTTTGTACAGCTATATTTACAGTTGTATAACTATGATGAAGATGGATAGCTCAGATTCTAGAGTTCCAAATCCCATAGCTAATTCACAGTATTGTTCTAGGTGTTTCCTAAGGTCCAATCTGACTTATTTTTTCCTGATTATTTTAAAATAAATACATTATTATTTAGCTTTCTAGGTGTTAGTATCTTGAATCCAATCTACTGTGAGAAACTGGAGTTCATCTCTCTTAGCCTTTAAGGCCAAAGAATAGTAAAATCCCATCTTGGTGGCCAGGACTTTCCCCAGGCAACAACTCTTTATTGTAAGTTCTTTCTGTTTAAAAAGGCTCAAGTCCTCCACATCCTCCCAGACCAAAGATCATCAGCTTCCTTACAATTTTTTTTTTTGTGTGTATATATATGATTACTCAACAGTTGGATTTGTGTCATTTGTTCCTCTTTATTTTCCACTGAATTCTTTCATTTGTAATTACCACTGTAAGAGTAAGTCACTGCTCAACTCAGGATGAAATTTGCTCACCAGTTCTGTTCAGTTCCTTCAGCTCCTCCTCTTTTCCAGGCAGATTGTATGAACTTACCTAGCTGCTCTTCACCGGGGCTTGCATGTCTGGAGTCCGGCATTTTGCCTACGGGAGGGGAGTCAGCAAAGGCATGGGAATGAGCAGCATTATTTAGTATTCCTTCTGCTTTGCACCTGAGCTCTCTTTCTAAGTTCCATTTTGTCTTTTCTCTTTTGTGTTGCCAACCACTGGTTTCCCTTTGCTTATCCTGGACCTCTCTCATCTAGACTCTTTCAGATTAAAAATAGAAAGAAAGAGTTATTCAATTATGTTTAAGAGAAGGCAACTTTTTTTCAGTTGTCTTAGATATTAAAGCTTCACTATGAGTCAGGAGAAAGAAAATGACCCATGGAATACAAATGAAAGAAAAGAGGTAAGACAATACAAATATAATCATCAGATTAACACTTAGATAAAACCAAGGCACAAAAAAGATTAAACAGTTGACTCCAGATAAATGAATTAGCAAAAATATATCTTAGTTTCTTAGTAAACCTCACTGACACTCCCTTAAGGGGTTGTACCTTTTTGGGCTAACAATATGTCCCAGTTTGCCTGGAAGATTCCCAATGAATCTATGCCCCTTTCACTTTCTAATTTCTATAAGTCCACTTTCACTCTGAAAAGTGTCCTATTCGGACTATCACATGTATAGTAATCTTAATCATACTTTCAATAATTATCTAGTATTTATTTTCCTGGGCTTACTCATTTTTGATAGTTTGTAGGGTTTTTTTGTTTACTTTGTTTAATTGTCTGGATTTTAGTGTGCTGCCTGTGCCCTTTTAGAACACATCTAGTCGTTCAAAGTATGGCGCTTCACACATATGACGAGTTAGTTTGGCTTGTCCAGACTAACCTTTTAACTGCTATATTCACTGTCCAAACTAACTGTTTATCTTCTGTATTCACTAATCGCCCTGGATAAACCTCTTGTCATTTTGCACTAGTTAAAATAATAGATAAAAAATAAACTGTGACAGCATTTGAAGTACTGTTGAATGTTAGCTTTCTTTCAGTGAAAAGATTTCTGAAAAACTGGTGATCAAATCTGAATTTTAAATATATATAAATCATTCTTTCTGTTGAGTAATTAATGCATAATTACATAATTACTTTATCACATGGCTCTCATCAAATAATTAGATATGGCCTTTAAGCAAGTTTTCTGTGCTCTGAGAGTTTCATATACATGATTAATTGGTTATGGATTTTTTTCTTAAAGGGAAGGATTATTTACTAAACTTTTCTTAACATCAAGTAACTGTATAATTAAATATGCATTTTCTAACTGTTATCCTTTGATTACAAAAATGGTTCCAACTCTCTATTGTTTCCTATATATTATACTCTTTGTAATGTGGCTTTTCAGATCTTTCCATCAAGAGGTGGATGAGAAGAGGCTGTATGTTCTCGTCTCTTGCATCTGAGATGAACTTGTGACCTGTTTTATCTAATAGATTATGGCAGAGGTAATTTGCTGGATCAAAGGCTTCAGTGGGCCTTTTGCACTTTTGCTTACTTTCTTGGAATTCTGTTCAGCCACCCTGAGGACAAATAGGGGCTAGCCTGCTGAATAATGAGATATTCAAGGCTAAGCCATCCCAGTCACCTTGGTAGACAGTTCAATGTCAGACATGAAAGAGGTCATCCTAGAAAAGCCATCCTCCAGCTGATCTGATAGCTAACCAATTGATAGCTAACCAAAATATCATGAGTAAATCCACCTAGTTCAGATACCAGCTGAGCCTGGCTCAGATTAGTAAAGCTACCTAGCTGTTTCACAGACTACTAAATAAGTGCTTGTTGATTTGAAACATTACATTTGGAGGAGGCTGTTACAAAAGATGGCTCACTGATAAAATGCCTTTTAGATATACTTACTTAACTAGACAGAAAATACTTCAAAATTACATAACCAATATAAGTTACCATTACTAGCCCAACAACTCAATCTGAATGTCTAAGTAGCACTTGAACTGAAAGTGTCCAAAAAACATTTAGCGTGTTACCCTAAAATTTTTCCTTTGCTCAAATATGTTTGATTACTCTACCCAAGCTAAGAAAATTTATTATCTCTTGATACATTTTCTAGTTTCCCCCATGTAATCGTTTACCATAGCCCATAGATTCTCCATATAAATGTTGGCCAAGTATGATCACAAGTATTCATTCACACATCTACTGCCATATTCTGAACTATACTACCTCTCCTGAGTAATTTCCTGATCTTATGTCTTCTCCCTTCAGACATCCTACCAAAGTTATTTTCTATAACATATATCCAATTGTATGCCTACCTTTCTTTAAAAAATTTATGCAAAATTTAAAAACATATACCCTTTATACCTACAAGTAAATTATTTGTTCATGTATGGTAGAAATACAAAAGCCCCCAACATAATAAAATAATATTCAATGCAGTACAATTAGCTTTTATTTTTAAAAGAGTATATCTGGATAGTAAATTTATGAGCCATTTTAAAAATTCTTCTTTCCACTTTGCCATATTAAAAAACAACAATCACATTAAGAAATTGCATGGTATAAGTCAAAACTATGTCTTGTCTGGTGCTTGTTGCATAGAGATTGAAGTTCATATTGACTTTTTATTTATATTTTCATCCACACTCCAAACAATGAATGTCCCCTAAATTGCCTTTATTCCTTTATTCAGGATGATCTTTCTGCCTCAAATGTCCTTTCTCAGTCTAATTTTAAGAAACATGCAGTTCATCTTACAGAAACAGCTTAAAGGACCCCAACTCAGTGTAACCTTACCTAAAAATTCAGTCAGAAGGAATTTCCCATCTATGTTCTCCTACAGAGCTTTATGTTAATATTAATATTGTACTTAACCCATTATAATTACTTGAATACAGATCTGTCCTCTGTTTGACTGTGATCTCTTCAAAGGCAAATGATTACATAATTCTCATATTTATATCCTTAAACTCTACTAAAGTACCTGAGAGTAGATACATGGTAATCTATATGTATATAACAACATATTTGATATATAGTTTCTAGAAATTTTCCTCATTGATTCTTGGTAAATGTCTCTACAGAGCAATTGCAATAGGTAATTCATGAGCAAACTATTGCATTGAGAATTGTTTCCATATTCTAGACTAACAGAAATTTTGATAAGGATGCTATTATTCTCACTACATAAATAAAGAAACTTGGAGAGGGAAAAGGATTTGACAAAAATCACGAAGGTCCTTTAACTGTACAACTCCGTATCTTTTTACTTGACTAGAATTTCTTAGATTTGAGAAAACAATTGAATCACAACATAGCATAAATTAAAATTCCCAAAGTATTCAACAAACTTCAGAGTTCATATATACTGAAAGGTTAAAAATGTGCATCAATATATTAAGGTGCAATTTTCCCAGCATGGACTTATTAAAGTGCTGTGTTTTCCCACATATAGGCTCATTATAAATCTAGAGTCTTGTTAGACTAAAAAAAAAAAAATTTTAAAAAGTGATATAAATAACTGTGGCACGGTAAATTATTTAATATTTTTCAAAACATGGAATTGAGTGAAAAACATTTTCAGTTTAAATATAATTCTCATAACACAACAATAAACTTCGGTTTGAATTTGTCTGGTACAGAAATTTTATGAATGACATTTGCTGCATGGCTGCCATCCTCACTTCCTTGAATTTCCTTTGCTCTTTGGCACCACATGCATGTTTCTTGTCTTGAAGTTTGTCTTTCTTTGTCAATTCAGTTTTCCACTCAAATGCATAGGGTAGGGACTTGTCGCTTTTGCAGATTATGCAATGCCAGCACATTCTTTCCAGTCAATGAAGAGAAAATATAAAGATGCTAATGGCATATACCACCATTAAAAGCAATAATGACATAGACAGGAAGTTGACAGTAAGCAAAATATTAAAGACACCTGTTGGTATGGAGAAATGGGAATGATATTATGGATTCTGGCTTGTTTATTTATTTTGGGGGTCACTGATGTTATTCTAATCTAGAATACTTGCCAAACAGTTCAATGTACTCTGTGGGGTACTATAGCTAGAATGCAAAACAAATTTAAACCAATTATGCAATGCTACCCTTGGTAAAATGCAACTCACCAGCTGAAATTACCTTCTAACCTCAGAAAAAGGATCACAAATGGAACAATTCGGCAATCTGTTTGTCAAGCAGGTCCATTGACAGAGCCAAAATTTGGAGCAGTTGCATGACATGCCTTTACACCATGAGCAAATCTGCTTATCTGATACTAGCAAATGTACACTGTAGGGAATATATTTAGATACTATGATATCTTAAAAGAGAAAGCTCATTTTTGTCTCTACGAAAGATTAATCTTAGTTTACTATTGGGATCTCAGTCACTATATGCTCATTGCCTATTGCCATGCAGATATTCTGTTAAAACTGTAATGATTCACCAGGAGCAGTGTTGTCAGCTTCTACACAGTCATGAGGGAATGATTTAAATTTCTACTTAAAATATATCTGATGAAAATATATTGGACTAGTCTCTGACTATTCTCTCCTAACATGAAGTTTATAATGCAATGTTTCCCCTAACATCTCACTTAATTTCATTATCTCCAATTTCATCAAGGAGACAGAAAAGCTTAGGTAAATGGTAGAAGTTTCTCATGATAATTCAGTTTTTTCCATGTTCAAATCAAAACTGAAAAGTCCATGAAATGCAACTTGAGGCCTGCTCTCATTAAATTCCGGTAAACTAGACTATACATGGCATCTTTGATCTCAATAAAGTAATAGAATTCTGGGTGACTGTCTCAATTATGGTTCTATGGTTGCAAGAAACAGAAATGGATTCTAAATTGTTCAAATAAGAAAAATGGACCCTGGATAGTTCACAGGATCAAAGCAAAGCTGAAAAACAGATGTTAGGTTCAAATTGTTGGAAGACAGAATTTGATTTGTCTAGTGCGAGTTATTTGTTCACCCTGAGTGATATTAGTAGTGCTAGATACTGGGGTTTAGAATGGTGAGTCAAGACTTACATCAGAGAAAAGGGGAAAGGCATTTTTAAACAGATTGCACTAAGGTAATAAGTGATTTATTCTGCCAATTTTATTTTCCTATAATAATCCTCCCACTTATTTCTCTCCTTTATTTCTTACATTTATCTCTCATAATGAGAAAGGAAGTGAACAGTTATTAGCAAAGCCAAAGGTATTGCTACAGGAGACATGAATTCTTTACAATATATTATTTGGTAATTTAAGAGCAAGAAGAGCCCTGTGATGGCCACAAGGGAGTATTTCACGGGTTCCTAAAGAGGTGTTTGAGTCAAGAGAAGTAAAGTAACTCCACAGTCATAATATCATAATGGCAATAATATAAGATTCCCTTCTCAGCATGCTGAAGGAGAGAAAAAACATTGTCCATGAAATCAGAAAATCAGATTCAAGTTCCAACTTTTAAACTTCATCTTATATGAATTGGAGCAAGTCAGTTAATCTCTCCAAGCTTTCATTTTATTAATCTGATAATGGGAGTAACAACTTCTGACCTACCCAATAGAACTATGTAAGAAACAATATTTATGTGAAATAATTTTTCAACAGTGAGAGTTATTAAGTTAAGTCTAAGTCAACATTTTTTAATCTCTTCTTTAATTACCTTCATCCTAAATTTTAGAAATTGAAAATAAAAGGCTTCTTGGTAATATGTTATAAATCACCCAACATCACAATCGCAGTCGGATAAATTTCTATACTGGAAACTTCAGGAAGGCGGTGACAACTTCTGATGTGTTTATAGCTCTAGCTCCTTGTCCTTCAGAACCTAATATTCTGTAGGTGCTAAATAAATATTTCTAGATAGAATGAGTAAAGATTTAGTGCTCTAGAAATTCATTCTGATTCTAAAAATTAGAGCAAAAAATATATATGGACTTAAGAAATCTCTGCTTTGGGGAAGTACAATGAATTTTTCATAACAATTTTTACTAGGCTCTGTTTTGTGTGTAATATAATTGAGTGTAATGAGGGTTCCCATTTTGAAATTTAAAAAGTTTTCCTAAAACATACACAGTTTTTTCCTGTTCTTTGGAGTAGTGGCACCAATCCAATTTTGCGCACTCTTTATTTGTTTGTGTAAACAAATCACCAAAATGGGGTGATAAGCTATAGAAAAGTAAAAAGAGTACTTTTATATTTCTAAGAAAAATGTAAATGCAACACCCTTCAGAGGCTCAAACTGGGATGGTAGGTGGTTTGCTTACCAATGGAAATTGGGTATGTATTTAGTCATATTGCACTATAGAAAAGTTTTTAAAAAGTTTCCTGAGTAAGGATAGAAACATCAGAGCCTATGAAACTGTGTTTTTATTATTATTTTTAATTGGCACATAATTTTATGGGATCCAGTGTGGTATTTCCGTATGTGTATACAATGTGTAATGATCAAATCAGGATAATTAGCCTATCTATCGCTTCCAAGGTTTATCATTTCTTTGTCTTGAGAACATTCAAAATCCTTTCTTCTAGCTATTTGAAAATATACAATAAATTGTTGTTAACTATATTCACCCTAGAGTGCTACAGAACACTGAAACTTATTCCTCCTATCTAGCTATAATTTTGTGTTCATTAACCAACCTTTCCCTATCCAACCCCCAACCCTACCTTTCCTTGCCTCTAGTTACCATGGTTCTACTCTCCACTTTCATAAGACCTTTTTTTTTAGCTCCCACATATTAGTGAGATCATATGATCTTTCTGTGCCTGGCTTGTTTCACTTAATATAATGTCCAGGCTCATCCATGTTGCCACAAATGGCAAGATTTCATTCTTTTTTTTTAATGGATGAATAGCATTCTATCAATGTGTGTGTGTGTGTGTGTGTCTGTGGTTAATCCAAGTATTTCTCACAGATGATTTGACAATCTAGAAGACCAATCTTCTCTTCACTTTGTACTAGAAGGAATGTTGTGAATTGCACCTGGACTAGATCACCATATTTCTCCTCAAACTGTTGATACCTCCTCACATGTTATTCAGATTGTTGACACCCTCTAACATGCTATTTAAGACTAAACAATGTAGACCTTGGAAACATACTGTCATTTGTAGTATTTCGGTTGCTTTTATGGACCCATGTGGTCATAACACACGTTGTGGGTCGTGGTAAGCATTTTGCCTTCAGCCCATCATCTGAAACAGGAAAGGAGACATGCCTTCATTGAATGAGTGATGAAAAAATTCTGGGCATGTTGGTTGGAGTTCTCAACTGGGGTTATGTTCAATAGTCCTCCTGTCAGCGAGAGGTGAGCCGACCCTTGCCACAGGCAGCAGAATGAGAGAGAAGAATAAACCAATCTTAGAGATTATTCTTGGTCCCTGGATAGTAGAAACAATGATATCTCATTTTGAGAACGTATTTACAGTTGTTCAACAAAGTTTTGTTTATATTTTTCTGTACCTGGGAAAACAAAGTGAATGATTGTATCTATAACTAAAGCATAAATGGTATGTGCAAAGCAGCAGCAAACCTACGGAGTCCATCACAATATGGAAGTTGGTATCTTGAGAAACCTGACACAGATATCTGGAGTGAGAATTCTACCTGAGGTAACCAGCAACAACTAGCAATGATTTCTAAAATTGCTATGCATTCCTTTGGCACCTCCAGAAACGGTCAGGGAAAGAAACCATGTCAGTTTAGATTCTCACTTTAATACTCAAGACATCAGCTGAGAGTATTGTTACTTGGCTGTTACCATACAGCTTGACCCTTGATGGCTGGATAATATGGGGCCATGTGCTTGTAATAAACACTAAACAAAATTTCCTTCTCCCTTTTTCTCTTTCCAACTCTATACCCACTACATACACTTCTTTAAAACCCAACCATAACAGAGCACTTGTGCTGTAATTAAAGACACTCACTGTTAATTTCTGCACTCAGGCATACAACTGGATAAAAATGTGTCCAGTGTCTGCCAATGGAATGACAGTTGAAAGTATTGAGTATTGGATTTATATATGGAAATTTCTCATGTGTGATTTTAAGGACTGTGTTCTTCAGATGTCTTCTATCACTTTTTAAAACGAGTTAGCCCTGGCCTACATCCATGTGCTTTTCCCAATTGTTTCCCCATTTTACAAAATGTTTAATTTCCAGCTATTATTTTTCTGTACACAAAAACTTAAACCTGGACACTTTTATATTTTTTCATTTATCTTGGGTATAAGTTGCTTTGAAAATTTTTTGTGGTGAGTGAAAAAATATTGATTATTTTATTTTATTATGTTATTGTTTGTTAAAAAAAGATTTCTACATGAAAAACAAACTTACTTATTCCTGGTAAGTTTTGAGTTTGGTTTGGAAAAATCAGATACTCTCGAAGAAGCCAGATTCAGAAAGTTGTTTTCCTTTTTCCTTTTTATAATTAATAGAGGCAAAGGATTTTGCAGAGAAATAAACATCTTCATAGGATGAGCTGAAGGTCTTATCTAAACCCCAACAAGGTAAATTATTATATTTATTGGGACTTTTCAGATGATGAAATACTTAACCATATCACATATCAATTTCTTGCCAAGGCTTATTCTTATTTCTGTATCTTTGTCTTGTGCATTATCATAAACTCTTGTTTACAATAACTTCAGGACAACAAATGACGTAACTTGCTATCAGGTATATACACAAGGCAGTGGTTTTCATTTTTAAAAAAATAATTTAGAGAAGAGATAAGAAGGAATTATGCATGGAAAGACCATGGCCCATAGTTGTGGCCGTGCTCTAGAGCATCAAGCCAGCTTACACAGCTCACTTTTCCTCTCTGCTTTTTTTCTTTGTCTATTAATTGACGGATACAGGCTTCCTTATCAATCAGTTAATCAATTAATTGATTGACTAATTTATTGATTGACTAGTCACTTATTCAAGCGGTATGGGGGCTAAACATAACATAAAGAAAAGCAGATGGTCAGATGTAAGACAAGGGTGGGCTCTGTGGAGAAGTGGTTAAGTGTATGTCCCTGACAAGGTCAGTTGCTACTTGGCTGCAGGGTATTGTAGAAAGGCAGTCCTGGTATCTCAGATTTCCAAATTTGTCAAAAAAGCAACAAATTCTGGTTTTCAGGTAAAATATCCTAAATTTTAATTATTGACAACTTAGCCAGATTTTTGAACATCATATACCACGATACAACATAATCAGTATCCCGTCTTTGCCTTCTATGCTGCCAGTTGGCAACTTATGGGTGAAAGAATTTTCAGTTTTTCTGCTAAAAAGCCTTCACTGGGAGTATACTGAGCATGTTTTAACATCTCTTTCATGATTCAAAAACATACAGGGACTTTAACGGTATCATTGTGCTAGAGACTGTGAAAAAGCCAGTTAATTTAATGACAAAAGCTGGTTGATAAAATACCACTTAACATTTTTTTTTATAAGAAACAAAATTTATTTCTTACAGTTCTGGAGGCTGGGAGGTTCAAGGTTGAGGGGACACATCTGATGATAGCCTTCTTGCTGATAGGGACTCTCTGCAGAGTCCCGAGGCCGTGCAGGGCCTGGTGTGGCAAGGGGGCTTAGTGTGCCCACCACTTAACATTTTTTATGAGGATTCTTAACAATTTGGTTGCATAGTTGACACCTAAACTCATTACATGCTGTTTGGTACCTAAAGTCATTTTTATTTGCATGATTTCCTTTGGATATACTTCATGCCATTTGATTTTTACAGGCATGTAAGTATTTGAAATACGCTATGTATAAGTTGAACAAGCCACATATTATTCCATGTTCCATATTTTGCCTTCAGAGAAAGAGCTCCTGAAAAAACTGCATTATAACTCCAAGCAATGTCTAGTATTATAATCCAGTGACAATTGCGGAGCCCAGCGCACCTGCTAATAATGGCAGCTTCTACCAGAGGCTTTGCCTACATTCTCTTTGTTAGAAAAAAAAAATAGCTTTTTGATCTAATTATCATCATTTCCATTGATTATGGTGTTTTTCAAAGAATTACACCAAAACATTGTGTTGCTTATATGATGAGATCAAATAATAACAAAGACACATCCACACAAAAGTGTTTGATCTCAATGACAGACTAAGCCTTCCAAATTGTTAGTCACTAAGACATCATATTGGGAAAGGTTTTATGTGGCACAGATAGAAAGCTTTAGCATGGAATTTGGATGAAAAAATATTTTCATCCAGTTTTACTTTTTTCATTTTAGTTATAATACTCTTCAACTCCAGAATTTCCATTTGGTTTTTTTGTATAATTTGTATCTCTTCATTAAGAATCTTTACTTGCTGATTCTTTGTTACCACACTTTACTTTTTAAAAGTGGGTTCTTACGTAGTTTTCACATATTAACATTTATGTTTTCTTTGAAGTCCTATTTACTAAATCCATCACTTGTGGACACAGAGATAATTTCTATTGACTGCTCCTCCCAAGAATAGGTCACATGTTTATGTTTCTTTGTAGGTCTCATAATTTATGTTGAATACCAGATATCTTAGAGGAATATAATGACTCTGTATTCCATTTCCACTATGTGCTGTGTTGTGGATTTCATTTTTTGTTTGTATGTTCATTTGTTGTTTGTTTAGTAATTTCCCTGGGGAAGAATCTATGAGGTATGCTTCTTCCATGGTACATGGACACTATGTCTCTGCCCAGTTTTTGTTGTTGTTGTTGATAAATGTTTGTAAGTCTGACTTCCTTTAAGATGCTCTAGTTTCTATGTAACTTAGTAGTCAGCCAATGGTTACACAGAATCTGTATTCAAACACTTTGAGGTAATAAGGCTTCTATTCTCTGGTGATGGATCACTGTAAGGGAACATTCAATATTTAGGATATTTTCACATCTACCTTAATTTTAAATTTTTGCTGGGCCCTTTTATGTCCCTTATATACATGAACACAGCCTTACAATCAGCCAAGATTGTATGAAAAGTTTAAGCTTTCTTCGCTTGACACTATGCACACTCACGGCCACAGATGGGATTATATTTTATAATTGCTCCAACCACAATTGACACTTTAGGTTAATAGAGGTATAGTTCTTTACCACTCACTAGTCTTCAAGATGTCAGTTTCACTGGGAATACTACCATGTGTAGGCATTGCCCACCACTCCAACTCAGTGAGCCCCTTTCAACCAATGCCGTGTAGCTGCCAGACACCACAGTCTGCCCTGCTCTAGCAGAACCTCTGCACTTCACATGCCTGGTAGTACTAAGGGGATTCATCTGTAGGCAAGAATGACAGACTCCCATTGGTCTTGTTTCACGTTCAACAGTTTTTCAAGCATAAATATTTCCCAGATTTTTTCTCTCTAAAAATGTGTTTTTCAATGATTTTCTGTTCACCGCAAAATAAAATTTTACTAAAGACAAAGTGAAGATGAGAGATGATGGTAATTAAAAAAATCAAACTAAATTAGGCATGGGCCTACACTGGAACTAAATATATTTCATGTGATTAATGTTTACTCATAAAACAAAAGCAAAAGTCTTGTAGTGAACACAATCAGAGGGATATTGGGTATAGTTTGTGAATAGAATCAAAATTATCAATAACAGGGACTTAGATAAGAAAATACAATTAAGATTTTTAAAATGGCTTATTCCTAGTTTATTATTATATGTTTTCCCCTAAATCACATGTAAAACCCCAAGGATGAATTTTGTAGAGGTCATGTATCCAGAGTTTTAAGTAACTAATTGAAGAATCATTTACTGAGTTTATGTTACATAAGATACGAATAATTCTGGAAAGAAATCAAAGTCATCGTATTAATAAATTTTGGAATAATACTGATAAAAGAGAATATGTAAGGAATTCTGTATACATTCCTTAAAACTAATAAAGCTCCATGTCTCTCTCTAAGGCATAATTTTCAAAATTTATTATGCTGACCTATAATCCTTTTGCATTTAGAATATACTTGTATTTTAACTTCATCCAGTGGTGCTATAATACTAGTTTTATTTCTTTACTGGTGAGAGAACTCCTTGGGAATAGCATTTACCCACAGAGTCTGTATATTGATACACTTTTATGGGATAATCATTCTTTCCCTGGATATTGCAAGGTGATGTAGAATTGCCTAAACCACAAAAACATATGTAAAGTTTTTAGTTATTTAAGATTAAATGTTTCTAGCATGTGTTAACACTAAATATGATAAGAGGAAATTCTAGTTGTGACACTTATTCTAAATAATTTTGGAATAAGTATGTTGTCACATACTTCACTA
This sequence comes from Lepilemur ruficaudatus, assembly GCA_963574885.1. Classification (NCBI taxonomy): domain Eukaryota; kingdom Metazoa; phylum Chordata; class Mammalia; order Primates; family Lepilemuridae; genus Lepilemur; species Lepilemur ruficaudatus. Next base: position 20,361 of record CAUYRT010059291.1, read on the forward strand.
TGGCTTTGCTCCTCTTATTTATTGCTCCACCTGGGGAGGGTTTCACAGAGTAGACCTGGAAGTTGTATAGTCCTGGATCAAAGCCTGGAGAGTAAGTTTTTAGTTCTGCCTCTTTTGTTGTATTCTCTTAGTTTCACACACAAAACGTCAAAAAAAAAAAAATGTGCCATCCTGCATGGAATGTTAGAAACTTGTAAATGATGTATGAGATTTAAAAAACTACCCTTGTCTAAAAATCAACATACAGAGAGTTCGGCTGTTCTTGAACTGCTCTTTGTAAGACTAAGCTCTGACAGCTATCTCTTTTAAATGATGAACAACCTTAACTTTTTAAAAAGGCAAGCCAAAAAAAAAAAAAAAAGAAAAAAAAGATGGGGAGGAACTTTCTAGTTTCTGTAGCGGTTGGCTTTTGTTATCTTCCAGACAAGAACTCTATACCTCTCTCAATGGGAATACCATATATCAAGTATTCTAGTCAATATTTCAACTTAATATTGGATGAAGAGATCATTCAATTTCTATTGTTTTTAATCTATTCAAATGCCAGGAAGTGAATCATCTGTGAAACTCTTTGAGTTCAATTTTAGACTAAGACAACACTAGACCTTCCCTACATATGGCAGCAACTTTTATATATAAACTTTTCCCCTTTGGTCTTTAAAAATCACATACACACATACATACATATATAAAGACATACATACCAGGTCTGTCCTGAAAGTATCCAGCCACTGTTAATATAAGGAGAATGGTTTACACAGCATTGATGTAACCTGGTGGCCAAGGAGAGTGGACTGGGATATGCATGTGTGAACAATGACAGCTTCACTGTATTGGTCAGTATATCATCTAACATGATACCATTGAGTGAGCATGTGTACTATGTGGCCATTGTATTCAAAATGACTTAGCAAGTAGAGCAATAAGTGTGCATCAAATTATGCATTAAGCTTGAGCATTCATCCTTGGAATGAATTCAGAATGATTCGGAAGGCTTTCAGATATGATGCAACGAGTGCAAGGCAAATAAAAGTGTGGCACAGACACTTCAAGATGGTTGAGAATCTGTTGGAAATTATCTACATTCTGGAAGACCTGCAACAAGCAGAACACCTGAGAATGTTGAATGTGTACAGGTTAGGTTAAGAAATGCTGGGAGAACTGTGTGAGGTCTCAAGATGCCTACTTTAAGGGAGACCAAGGTGTCATTGTCCTATGTGCGATGTTTCTTCTGTCTTGTATATTCTTCAATAAATGTCCCTATTTTCATATCACATGGCTGGATACTTTCTGGATGCACCTTGTATATTGAATCTTTACCCTTATTTCCATAATTTGCAAATACTCATATGCATATAGTCTATAAATGTACTGTCTCTTTACATGTATAATCTAACAAAGCACTAAATAAGTTTGAAATGAATGTAATGTGTAAAGGAAAGAGGGAATTATACATATTGTATCCAGAATTGGAAGAACATATATAAATAGTTTCTTATTTGATACCAAGATTCTCAATCTTTTTTTATGAGATTCACTGGAATGATGAATTTCACATTCTAGACATCTTTTTATATAGTATGTGCAGTGTTTTAAGTATTGTGGTATTAATGCTAGAGGCAAAGAAGAGATATCTACCTTTTTCAACTAATTATCTAGACATTTTTTCAGTTATTAAGTACTAATCTATGTGTCATAACACATGGTTTGTCAAGCCACAAGCAGCCGGTTCAAGACGAGAGCAAATGCCAGCCTGGCCCATTTCAGGAATGGAAATTCTCAGAGCTGTTCACATTCTATCTCTTATAAGCCCTAATTTCCTCTCCAAGTCTTAGCCTTGAAAAAAATCCCTGACAGGTCTCAGAATGTATTGCCAAGGTCTTGTAATGGAAAATTCCCCTTTTTCATTGCCCAGCAGGTTGTGGGAAGAAGTTCCTAAGAATTCAGTGAGTACAGGTAAATGATGCTTGCTATAACAACTTGTAACTTGAAATGCATCTTTCTATGGAAACATACTGGATGATGCTTCATGACCTAGGATTAACAAAACTATATAACTGAGATGCAATTTTTGATTAAACATTTGCTTTCTGTTCTTGAATTTCTAAACATCAATTATACCTTTTTCTTAGGGAAATTATATGTCAAAGTACAATCAAGTAATGGATTTACGTAACACAACAAAGTTTAAAAAGGGAATCCTAGAAGAAAATAATGCTGTTATTTTATATTAGCACTTTATATGTTTCAGAATACTACTCAAGGTTTATTAAATAATTTAAATTGCATTTGTAAAAGAAGGTTGAAAACCTTGAAAACAAATAAAGGAGACAGACAAAGAAGAAAATAGAACAGAAATCATAGTATTTTAAGTTAAAGGCACATGATCTCTGGAATCAGAAAGTATCAATAACAGTTGTTAATTCTTGCACTTTCATTTATTGGGTGGGTATAGGCATTTTACTTCTCAGTGCTTCATCTGTAAGTGAAGATAATACTGATATCAAAAGATAGCCAGAATATTAAATGAAATAAGGTCAAATTTTAGGGTACTACCAGGCATAGAGTTATTATTTAAGAAATTTTAATTCCTTACTTTTTACTTTTCCTGTGGCTCTTTGAGCATCTTTTAGTTTCAATTATTTGGGGGACTAGACAGTTTTCTGGCACAGCAATTTTTATTTAGAGACTATTATTGCTGAGTTGTGCTATTCCAGTTAGGATTCTTGATCTACTAGAAGAAAGACTTTTGCCCAGCTAAGCCAGATGGCTCACCTACAGAAAGTTGACAAGAAAACCATCAGAGACTCTGATTGATGGCCCAATAAACAGATTGTTGCTCATAACATACTTCATCCATCTAATATTTCAAGTGACTCAGTAGTTATTTGCAGCTCCTACACTTATTGTTTTTGAATTGGCAGTTTAGTTTATGTCACCACCATGAATACTCAAGCAGGTCATTTATCACAACCCTTCAAAACTCTGTAATCTCAGGGAAGTTTTTGTTATTCAGGTAGTTATATTCTATGAACTTCCTGTGAACATGGAATTAACCATTGTTCCTCGGGGGGAAATGGAGTTAAGCTCCCAATCCTCTAGTCACAACATCTTCACTAACTAGTCAATACATAATATTGTTTTGTTTGTGTTT
>CAUYRT010059292.1:0-29430 GCA_963574885.1 Lepilemur ruficaudatus
TTAGCCAAACAACTAAAAAAATAGAAAAAAATTAGCCGGGCATGGTGGCACATGCCTGTAGTCCCAGCTACTCGGGAGGCTGAGGCAGAAGGATTGCTTGAGCCCAGGAGTTTGAGGTTGCTGTGAGCTAGGCTGACGCCATGGCACTCTAGCCCAGGCAAGATAGTGAGACTCTGACTCAAAAAAAAAAAAAAATTTTAACCTAAAATAATGATTAAAGTTATATATTGTTTCTCTTAATAGCCTATTTAAAGTATAATAAACTCAAGAATAAAGTACATACTTTGTAAACCTGTATTTACATTATAAATGCTTGATTGTATTTTTAGCATCCTATGGGTATTTGTCACCAACATGTTTTCTATGAGTGTTTGGTTTCTTATCCATACAAATACAATAAAATCAACTCAAGACAGCTGACTAATAAACCTATGCTGAAATTAAATTTTCTTAAAAATATGGACTATTGTTACAGTACTAAGTTTGAAAAGATAGCAATGTTTGGCAACATCAAGACTTTGACAAAAACCACTGAATAAAAATAATCATAAATTTTCTTCAGTAAAGAAAAGGATGACTCATTGGTTCCTCTTCAGTATATATAATGGGTGTATGTGAACATATAAGTAGATATTTCCAGAATTGACAATGTGGTTAAAGAGGAATCACACTGAACATCTTGTTTTGTAACACACGTTTTCACTTAATATTTGTCATGAACACTTTTAATGTTAATAATTTTTTACACTGCATTATTAATGACCACAGAGTTTTCTATTGTATGAAAGTATCATAATTTCTTAACATTCAAGATTCTCCATTATTTTCCAATTTCATGAGAAACGATACAAAGAAAATTCTTACTACTAAATTTTTATATAAATTCTTAAGAATTTTTCTTAGTATTAATTTCTAGAAGAATTGCTGGATTAGAGGCAAACACAATTTTTTGATTTTGTAAACACACTGCCAAACTACTCCTCCAGAAAGTTCTCACCAACTTTATTGATTGATTGATTGAGATAGAGTTTCACTCTATTGCCCTGAGTAGAATGTCATGGAATCAGTCTAGCTCACAGCAATCTCAAACTCCTGGGCTCAAGCAATCCTTCTGCCTCAGCCTCCTGAGTAGCTGGGCCTACAGGTGCGCAATATGATGCCTGGCTAATTTTTCTATTTTTAGTAGAGATGGGGTCTCATTCTTGCTCAGGCTGGTCTCAAACTCCTGAGCTCAAGCAATCCTCCTGCCTCGGCCTCCCAGAGTGCTAGGATTACAGGCATGAGCCACTGCGCCTGGCCACCAATTTACTCCTATGCCAGTAATATACATGTCTTCAGCAACACCTATGTATAATTTTTGAAAAACTCTGAGTATTTGACAGGTGAAAATATGATTGCTTGCCATTTTTTTTTTTTTGTAGACTGATCATCCATATTTTTGTTCAGTGTTCTAGTAAGATATTTATCTCATTACTTTGGAAGGGTCTTTTGTATATTAAAGGTATTCATATTCTGCAGTTGCTAAAATTACAAAAATAGAGCTTAAAGCCACTATATGTCTCTTCATTAAGACAAACTGAATGCTCTAAATATATGTATTTCCCAGAACATGTTGAATATTTCATAAACTTTTTTTTTTTTTGGTTAGCAAAACTTGATAGTCCAAGCAGAATGTGTTTAAATGTGCCATGACAAAGAATATGAGCAATTTCTAAGATACTTAGATTTCTTGGTTGCAGCTATATATATGTGCTATAGTAAGAAAAATAAAATAAGTCTCAACTCTGCATCCCTCACACTTAAACCACATATATTCCATGATATACCCAACTTGGTAAACAGGATATATTTGTCACCCATAAAGTTTTTTAGCTTAATGAAATATGTGGCAAAATTATGAACTTTAGAAAAGTCTTTTCAGAGAACTCTGTTTTAAAAATCATCTTTTTTGGGGGGGTGATATTTTACATTAAATGTCAGTGCTGTCCCTAAGCAGTGAATAGCTATTATCATAAAATATCTTCATCATGGCCTTTAATATTTGTTTCCTAATTGTTTCCAAAAGGATTGGAGGGAACTTACTATAAAAGGTACATGGACAACTGAATTACCAAAGTAAGAATTAAAAAAGGACAGCCAGGTAATAGGGGCAGAGGTGTAGTGGGAAAGGGAGATTTTTATACTCAAAATCCCAAATTAAGGATGGTTCCTGGATTTAAATATAAATATGAGCCCTGAGCTTCCTGGCATCTACAGCAGACAGTAAACTTAATGAGTTGCACAGATTTCATATTTAATAAGGCTGATAATTAAAGTAAATACTCCCTGCACCCAAATATGCCCTTTTTATTTTTAAACAATTTTTTATTGTTGGTGAGAAAGAAAAAAACAATTGTTCAGCAGCGACTAAATGGTATTTTACTTAGCTGTGCACATCTTCAGTTACCTCTGTAATACAGTTTTCCTCCAGACAGCTTTTGATTGTATATACCCTATTTCGAAGATCCTTCATTTGAGTCTGGGATAGCAATCCTCACTAAAATATTCAGAAGCTTTGTAATTTAATGTAAATATCTATTCACTGAATCACTTCCCCTTCATCAATTAATTCCTTACAAAGAGTCAAATCTCTGGAGCTTGTAGCAATTAAAAAAGAAAAGCGAAATGAAAATGTAACCATGGATTTTTTTTTTTCTTCCTTTTTTCCTACTACCACCTATAGGGGCCAGAAAGTGTTGCCATGGAGACAACAGCTGTTCAGTTATGAGTGACAGGTCTCAAGAGAGAAGTGTCTTGGAAAGAGAACAACTCAAGTTTAAAAAAAAAGGTGGAGAGGGAGAAACCAATGCAAGCTGTTTTACTAAACATAGTGTGGGCTCAACTGAAAGGTGTACTTAAGCTAGCAAAGAATAAAAGCAGTATTTCCTCCCTTCTTTCTCCTAACATAGGAAATGTTTCCCTTCCAAAGGGGAACAGATTTCTTTTAAGCAAATCTCAAGCATATGTACATATCTTGGCATAATTACGTTTTAAAATTGGGATTCACACTGATGCACCAAATTGGTTGCCTTAGTAATGAGATATCACCCAGGCAACGGATTTGCTGCTCTTTCAGGAGAGCAAATAATAAATAATCTGCTTTCAACTTATGGGGGAGGGGGCTGGAGCTGGGGTGGCAATGGTTTCTTATTGGTGGTATCTGAGAGGAGATAAATAAGAAACAAATCATTTTTGACATGTCACCATTATTTTCCAAATATGCTTTTATCTTTTTATTCACCAACTGGGTGGGAGGAGGGAAAAGCAGGCTGGATTGGAGGGGTGGTGGGGAAGACTATTCTGTTGTTTCAATGTTAAATTTTTGCTGAAGCATTTTTATTGTTCTAAAAGGGCTTTACCTTTGTCAATATGTAAATACTAAATGGATCAGTTATAGGCTTATATTATAAATTAACAGAAATTTTCTTCACAATACTAAGATCAATGACTTGTACATAGTAGTGCTATTCTAATAGCACTGCTTAGTAATACATGCAGGGGTAAGCCTTCAATGTTTCAATGTTTCCTAAATGTTTTATAGAAGATTAACATTCCTTGCTTTCTTCATTAGGAACATACACCTTTCCCATACCTATTTCTATTACCATGATATACCAATATATGTTCAATATGCTTTCTTGCTGGAGGATTCTGGTACTTGGTTTTCTCATCCTATACTCTGTATTCATCCTGATCAACTTTAACACACTGGTTATCAAAAAACCAACGACCTGCTAATTACCAGATTAAGGGGCACCTTTCAGTTCTCCTTGTGTTGAATGTGTCTATGATGTTTGATGTTGCTGATGATTCCTTCTTATTTGAAATTTGCTATTTCCTTTGCTTCCCTCACTCATATATCCAACTGCTTGCTGGTCATCTCTATTTGAATGTCTCATACGCATTTCAAACACATCATGTCCCACACTATTAATATCTTCTAATACGCTCCTGCTTCTGTAGCTTCTACTTCTATCTCAGTTGTTAGTGACACCAGCTATCCTGGACCCTAAATTGTAAACCTGGGAATTATTGATTCCTGATTCCTTCCCTTTTATCAGTCTCTCATCCAAGCAACTATCATGGTCTGCTAATTTTACTTCCTAAGCATTTCTCAAATGTCTCCCCATCTCAACTACCACTGCTGGTAGATTTAGGTCCTCATTATTAGCTTTCATCTAGATTACAGTAATAGGCTCTTAATTGGCCATCTTGCCTCCAGTATTGTTGACTTCTAATCTCTCCTTGACACAGATCTATTTAAAACTCACAAAATGACCACATGACTTCTCTTTCTTAAACGCTCAATGGGATTTCCAACGAATATGGCAGGAAAGTAGCGGAACAGATAACCTGATATCCACACTACTATAAAAATGTAACAAACACCCCTGTGCATAGCTGAACTTAGAAGAAAAGTAAAGGTCATACTCAGGGGTCAAAATTAGATTGGCCAAAATTACAAAGCTGGACAGTTCAAATTGTTGATAAGGATATAGAAAAATAAAAACTCTCATACATTTCTTGGTTAAGTGTAAACTGGTACAATTATTTTGGAAAGCAACTGGGCAATCTTTAGTGAACTTAAAAATGTGCATACTCTACAGCCTAGCATTTGCAGTCTTGGGTATATACCAAAGAGCAGTTCTTGAAGTGTGATCTGGGGAACACTGAGTATCGCTGAGACCCTTTCAGGTGATCCTCAAGATCAAAACTAATTGTATACCTGCAGGTCATCTGCCTTTTAAATTCTCATCCTGTCACAAATTTTCCAAAGACTACATCACATGTGATTACAACATTACTCTGATAGCTAATGGAATGTGTGCTTGAATATTCTTGCATTTTGTAAAATTTTCTAAGGTGAGTTCTTTGGGGATCCTCAAAATTTGAGAACAGCTGCCCCACAGAGACTTATTCACTTGTAGGCAAGAGAATATGTACAAAAATGTTCACTGTAGCGTCATGCAATGACAAAAAATTGAAAAACTAAGTGACTATTACTAGGAAATTAAATAAGCTGTCACTTTTTAATAATAAAATAGCACAAAGAAGTAAACTATTGCTACACTGATGGACGCAGATGAATATAAAAAATATTATTCTGAGTGATAAAAACCAAGTTGCAAAAGACTGTGTACAGTGTAACGTGGAAACAGAAGATTGCAAAGCATGACAAGAAAGCATAAGCATGTCAGAGGCTGCCAGCCTCAACCAACAGCTATAAAAGAAGAATCTTGACAGAATGCGAGTTTGTTGATCCAGGTACTTTCAGAAGACAAGTCCTGAGCTAGCTCTCTACATCTTGTTAGCTAAATAAGGAAAAAGTTAGTGAATATTTAATAACCCTTTTATAAAATTCAAATTAAATTTAAATTGAATTCTGTCATCCTAAATTGCACTGTGGCCACGTATATTTGCTTGCTAGTTACCAATCTGGTTGTTGGCTACGAAGGGCAAGAACTTTCCTGTAACATAGAAAGGGCTCTTTTAGTAGTTCCAAAGACTAGGGCTAGTCTATGTTTGTTATGGGAAACGTGAATATTTTTATAGATAACTTTGTTCTCTATGTTTGTCATAGGAAGTTTATTTTACCCACTAACTCCAGCAACAACCAACCTGGTACCATATCAATGATCCAGTTCTAATGCACTCAGTCTACATAAATGGTTTACGAAATTCAGATTAAGATCTGTCTTCCCTATAATGTATTTTCGAGTAAAACATGCATCTAATAGAGTTAAGATTTTGGTGAATTTCTTCTCGAAAGTCTCCTCTCCCCAGCTCAGATAGGTGTCTCTTCTCTGAGCCCACCTGGCAGTCACTGCCTACTCCAGAGCATCACAATTACTCCATCTCATTGGTTTGAGTGCTAACACATTTCTTTCCTGGCTGGGTCGTGAGTTTCTGGGTGGAATCTTGTCTTGTTCATTTTTGTGTCTCCATTCAATAATGAATGAACAAATCTACATTTATTAGTCATTTAAAAATGCATATGGGCACCTTGTCCTGCAGAACCACATATCACAGTGTTGTAAAGGACACCTGCTACCTATTTCTTTTCATAGCACACTGCAAAGATATAGAGTCAATGGCCACCATTTGATCAAAGGCACACCTTTTCTTTCTTTCAACACTCAGTCAAGGTCAAACAGCATATTTTTAACCATAATATTCTCTGCGAATAAAGCCACGAATTGACTGGCACTGGGAGCAACCTCTCTTATCGCACAGAAATGCACCCCTACCCCCACTTCCTGTGATTCAGCTTATGCTTTGTCAGTAGTTATACAAACAAACACACTTTTCCCAACCTACCCGTGACTTAAAAGTGACTTTTACCAAAACAAGTATCTTTTTCTGGAGCATGTATTCTCAGTAAAAAAATAAGAGTGATTGATCAGTCTTCATTACTATACCTATGTCAAGAGCTGATTCACACTTTCAACATCACTTTTTTCTTCCAATTGCATTAAAATATATCTTAGTCTACATACTTGACAGTAAATGATTCAGAAGACATCACTGGATGTCTATCAAGGTTATTTAATAAAGGAATTTTGCCAAATCTCATTCTGCATTCTCTGTAAGCAGGATACCATCATCACCTTTTGGCTGGTTTTACAAGCTTTTCTGCAACAGCGTGAGTCATAACCTGTTTTTCCTATATGGAGTACATCCTGAATGATGCCACTGTGGTATAAGTGTACAGTGGTCAAAAGTGCGTGTGTGGGAGGCAGACCTCCTGGGTTCAAATCCCAGTTCTGGCGGTCTCCATTTATGTGACCTCCGTCAAGTTCCTTACCCACTCGGTGGCTTTTGTTCCCTTATCTATTAAATGGACATAATAATGGACACTCATTCACAAGGTTCTTGTAACAATTTAGTTAATATTTATAAACTAACCAGAATAGTGCTTGTGATTCATGAAATACCAGCTAACATATTAGTAGGTTTTTTTGTTTTTAGTTTAAGGGCAAAAGTAATCGATTTTTATATGAGAAATAATTGTTTTGCTTTTAGTTTGAGAAATAAAACACGTGATTGGTTTCACAAAGAAGTCAGTGTGCTTTGTTTGAAAATGATGTGAAAGCCCCCACTGGCTTCATGCCACTACCTGCCAAAGTTTCACAATAAACAAAACATTAGGCAAGAGGGGCAAAATGATGAATGAATGATGAAACCAATAAAATCCAATTTTCAGATAATGATTCTATTCACACTTTTTCTTCTGACTGGTTTATAAAATTATTATAGTCTATGTTAACCTCTGAGACTACTTATAATTGACAGTTATGATACTGTTCTCAGTTTCAGAATTTACTATTTTCATTACATGTTTATGCCTTAATGAGCCACTTTTAATCCTTCACTAGATCCTTCTTGTGATTGGGGCTATAATATTATATAACCCAACAATAAAAATGTAAAATGAAAATTTAACAAATAAATATAAGATCATACAAATAATATCAAATTGTTAATTAATACAAACCAACCAGGGCAGTCCTTGTCATACATGAGCCACCTTTATTTATTTATATGTCATGCTTTTATGTGTCATGCTTGATAAGAGTGTATGAGCCACCTTTAAAACATACAATTTTTAAAAATGAAATCATACGTCATTGAAAATCATATTACACATCAAGTTTCTGAAACATATTTGAATGAAATCCCAAACTGACTGAAAAATATTTGACAGATTGCCATATGAAGTCTTTATATAAAGTCCCTATCTGTAGACTGGTATTTAAGGGTAAAATGATACCTGGGATTTCCTTTAAAAACTCCAACCAAAACAAACATACATGAAAGCATGAGGTGAATACTAGATAAAATAAGAATGGAAAAATGTTGATTGTTGAATCTGAGTAATGGGAACATGGGGTTTCATTAAACTTTTCTTTCTACTTTTGTGAATATTTGCAATTTTTCATGGTAAAAATATCAAAAAGGAAAAAGAACATATACCTTCTTTCAGATTATACTCACAAAATGACCGTATACCAGGACCCAAAGTAAATCTTAATAAATTACAGAAAATAGAAATGGCACATTTAACATTCTGTGATAATTCTGTGATTATAAAGTAGTAAAACTAAAAATTAAGAACAAAATTAGAAAATGAAGCAAAATATACACACACAAAACATCTATCACAAGGAAATTATTTTCAAAAGATTTGTAAACAACTTTTGAGGAAACAGGAAATCTAAACAAAAAATAATTAAATGATAATGTATCAGGTCCAATAGATACATCGAAAGCAGATCTCAGAACAAATTCCACAGGCTGTTATTAATGAATGTGAAAGAAAAAAGTGATTGAAGGGCCCAATTTTGGAAGTTGGAGAAAGATAATCTACTTGCAAAATAAATTAGAAATAAGAAAATGGGAGAATAAATAAATCACAGAACCGGTTCTTTGAGAAAAGATAATGAAATGTATCATTAACTAAAGTTGACAAAGAAAACAGCGTGAGCATAAATCAAATACACAAAATAAGAACCGGTAAGAGGGAATGACTACAGGTGCAAAAGAAATTAGAAGAAACATAAGAGATTACTTTGTTCAATTCTATTCAATTAAATTTGAGAATCTGGATGATTTTCTAGGAAAGTATAAATTATCAAAACTGATCCCATGAAAGACACAAAATAAGAAAAGATCAATTATCATAAAGAACTAGAGAAAGTTGTTGAAGAGTTATGCTCCAACAAATGCCCCCTTCCAGATGGTTTCACAATAATTCAACCTGGACAGATTAACTCCAATGCTATTTAGACTGCTCTAAAATGTGGACAAAGAAGGAAAAGTAGTCATGTTATCTTGCTGAGGCAAACATTAATAAGATGGCTATCAAATTGATAGTTGAATTCTCTGTATAAACACCTCAAAAGAGGAAAAAAAAAATAACACGAACATCTTGATACCTGCTACAAAGTAATTCAATATAATTTGACATCTATTCTTGATTTTTAAAGTACAGTACTCTTAACACAACTGAAATAGGTGGATATCTCCTTAACATGTTCAAACGTTACCTATCTTAACAACTCAACCAGTATCATACAAAACAGAAACCACTAGAAACATTTCCCTTAAGTGCAGGAACATTTCAAGGCTGTCCAATATCACCACTCAAGGAATTTCACAGGGAGGCTATGCAGCAGCCTGGCCCCTCCCTATAACATGACTGTCAGTTTGAGGGTGATGGCCCAGAAGTACAGCTAATGCTGATGTAGAACAGAAAAAAATTTTCCCATGAACTATCACAAAAGGACAATGGGTCTTACACATTTCTGTTATTTCCTTTCTCACCATTACACCTGGTATACACATGTATACATGATATGCTTGTTACATGTGTACATATTATGTATGCACTGCTGATTTATTGATAAAATCTAGTAGTCCTGTTTTGCATATTTTCATAATATTACTTTGCTAGTAGAATGCCAAATATTTATTATTTTGAATTAAAGAAAAGATCACTAACTACCCCACAATTCCATCTTGAAGTGCACATAAAATTAGACACAATCACACACAATTTTAGCCCACATTTTAAATATTTTATTTCACTGGCTTAAGACCTTGTTTTCCTTCCTCAGCTTTATCTTTTTCATGCTTTTTTTTCTTTGATATCCTTCCACAGACTTTCCTCTCCACTCATTCCCTTGTTCTCTCCCATCCTGCTTTTGGAATTGCACCAATTTTGCCATGACCTAATAATCAAACCACTATCAGCAAGCCACCAGACAAGTAAAAATAAAATTCTGGGAGCCAAATGATCCCAGGAGACCAATGCATCTGAACATTTATAGCAAGGAATTTCTATTTCTTATAAAGACATATTTGTAGTTTCACGTAACTACAATGCAAGACTGTCAAATGATCTTAGATTCAAGCTTGACTGTGGACCCCACAGTTCATCGTGTCATGGGGGATATATGCTGTGAGCCACATTTAGGACTGAAATAAAAACCAGAAAATTCACAGCATGGAGCATGAGCAGGTCAGGGGGAGCATGATTTAAATGTCCTGAGTTGGCAGTTCTTGCTGCTATGGAATTCATGGGCTATAACTGTAACCCTAGGGTACCCATAAATTGCTTGGAGGGAAATGCTTAGAGATACTATCATTTAAAGATACTATCATTTAAAGAAAGAACTTATATATTTAGTAGCTTTCATTACATGACATAGGAAGGACCTTGACCACTTAACTACATACACCATGGTGCATTGGAAGTGATAATTCTGTTCCTAAAGCTAGAATCAAAGCTGTGTAATCTGAAATGGTCCAAGTATATGACATGGTGACCAATTAAGATCTCTGTCTATAATCAATTATAGATGCCCTTTAACAAAGGGCTACTTCCCCCAAATAAAGACAATTCACAAAGACACCTGTTTGTCTTACAGGTGGGTCAAGAGAGCCACTCTTCTAATCTATCAACATATCCAAATTTGTTGTTAATGGCCACAAAACAAATAAACTTTCTGAATATTTTTCCATCTCCCTTTGAGAATCTGTCCTTAATATCACACCTTATATGACAATTTTGATCTTGCCCTATGAATCCCTAGAATGAAAACATAAATTTAAAACTATACATGTACCAAGAAAGGAGGAATTTTTTGAAGGTTTCCATATCCCATTCTTCTTTGAAGACAACAAAATATTTTAGACTAAATGGACACAGAATATTAGAGAATTATGAATCTTTGTAACGCATTTGGTGTAATATTTTCACTAGAAATCAGTTAATTATTAATTGTTAGTTAACAGTTAAAACTAACAGTTTTCTTTCAGGATTTCCCTAATCCTGCAACAAGTAAGGGTCCTATTTTCTGGGAATTAATGACTATAACACATAGAAGGCCCAGGTTGAAGAATAAAAAAAGCTAAAACAACAAAATCAACTTGGACAGATTTAGTTCATGACATTTAATAAAAATCATTACATATTTCAACTTGGCTCCATGTGTCTAGACTGAACCGACAATACACTTGACTGCTCTCTTAGCACCTCCTTGCTTAAAAGCTGTAATTTTGAAAACCTTAAATAGTTTCTTCAGTGCCTTCTACAAATACTATCTTGGTAATTTCTCATTCAAATGCGATGTGAGGAACACACACACAAATGCAGAGAGTATGTGGGTAAGTGAATCAATTGTATGTTATGAAAGGAAGAGAAAGACCTTTATAAAAAAATCTCACTGGCTACCCAGATTCATTTCTTTTAATGGGTATACTATAACTGGAGCTTTTTACAAAATTCATTTTTAAATATTCAGAGAAAACATTCAGGTTTTAGGTCATTCAGGAGAAGTATTTTAAAAAATGAAAATAAACAGTGCTTCAGTGAGACAAGCTCTTTCACGCATTAGTTAGTTGGTGGGAGTATAAATTAGAATAATCTTTCTAGGGGCCACTTCAAAATCAGTACAGAAAAAAAAACCTTAAAAGTACACATCTTTTAAACCAACAATTTCAATTCTGAGAATTAATTCCAACAAAATAATCAAAAATATTTATAAATATTTAATAGCTGTACTAGAAGTACTAGTAGTAATAACAATAGTTAACATCTACTGAACTCTTGGTATTTGTCAGGCACTGCTTTAAGCACTGCAACAAGTCTTGTGAGAATGAAAAACCTGAAACACCAAAATGTCCAGTAATGTTTGATTGATTGAGGAAACTCCAGTAAATCATATGCAGGACTAAGTTGGCTATTACAACTATTCAGTAAGTGTTTATAGATGTCAAGATATGACAAAAAGTATTACGCAACAGTGATATGATAACAATTTAAGTTTATATTTAATACAAAACAAAATTATATTCCAAATAATATAAAATTATTTATATTTTTCATTTTCCTACATGAACTATATTGCTATTACTTATGTGCTATAGAGCCAATAAATCTATAAACTTATTTCTTAAAAACATATTTCTAGTAATTTCACAAATTTTCTACAATATCAAACACATGACTAATTACAGCTGACCCTTGAACAACATGGGTTTGAAATGTACAGGTCCACTTACACATGGTTTTTCTCAGCTAAATGTAAATTGAAAATATATTTAGTATTTTCAGGATACAAAACCTGCACATACAGAGGGCTGACTGTATATGAAGGGAAATAAGGTGCATTAAACAAACTGCCTGTAATTATTGATATTGACTAGTTAATAGTTTCAAGACGACAGTGAAAGGGGTATTATTACATTAACAGTTACAACAGGGAATGGTCATAAACCAGGATTCTCCCAAGCAAACTGAGAGGTATGGTAACTCTGGTTAAGAGCCTAACTCTGAGCCTGAATCAACCTCTTGTATAGGTAGAAAGAAGACAGACATAGTAACAGATCTGCGAAACACACACACACACACACACACACACACACACACACACACACACACAGTTAAGTACTTAAGATCAAGAGCAAGGACTCGAGGATGTGAAGATAGAAAGGAACAGATGCATGAGAATAATTTACTACAGCAGGCAGAAAACAGAGATCTAACTCGCAAATTTACAAGCATTCTTGAGAAAGAAAACAAAACTGAACAAAAGCAACATTAAAAAAAACAATAGGGAAACTGTTTTGGGATGGAACAGAATTTAGTATTTCACTCCAAAAGTTTTTCTGAGTTCCAGGCAAAATAAATGAAAAGAGACAAACACTAAGAAACAGCTTGGCAAATGGAAGAGAAAACTTTTATTATTTGTATGTGATTTAATCATTTACTTAAGAAAAAACTAACAGAATCAACAAATATGAACCAAGAAAGGTTTTGTTATGGATACAGATAAAGCAACATAAGCCAGTATTATTTCTCTGTACCATGTAGAAATTATAATAAAAAATTCACAGTAGCAACAAAAACAATAAAATATCTAGGAATTAACCAGGAATTTATAAGGCCTAAGTCTAAAGGTCAATGAGGATGATTTAAATAAACCCATTTTATACTCTTAATAAGATGATTTAGTATTATAAAAATGTTAATCCTTCCCAATTAATCTCTATATCTCCTGCAATCCTAATAAAAATTATTATTGAATTTAATGAATTTATTATACACATTAAAATGTAGATTATAGAATAAAGGTCTATGTATAGGTTAATCAACTCTAATAATGAAGAGTAGGGAAGATGGACTTATCCTACAATACACTAAGGCATATGACAATAAAAGCTGTGTGGTATTAGTGCAAAAACAGGCAAATAGAAAAACGGAACAGAATAGAGCACACAGAGACAGAATGTGTGTGTGTGTATAAGAATTTAATATATGGTAAAAGTAGCACCACGAATCCATGGGAAAAGGACAGACTGTTCAGATGGTACTGAGAAAACTGGCTTACCATACAGAAGAAAATAAAACTGGATTCCTATATAAAACTACATAAATAGGTGGATTCTAATGGATTAAAGATTTAAATGTAAAAAATAAAACTATATAGTTCATAGAAGAAAATATAGGATAATATCTTTGTGACCTAGAGACAATGAAAATCTTCTTAAAATTCCAAAGTGCAAGCTATAAGGCAAAAAAATTGAAGAATTTGATTATGTCAAAATTAAGAATTCTGTTCAACAAAGCATGTTACGGATAAAATTCATTAGAATGCCTACAGAATAGGAGACTGTATAATGTCCAAAGTGAATAAGAGATTAACGTCTAGAATATTCAAAGCATTTCTGCTAATCAACAAGAAAGTACCAAATCCGGTAAAAAAACAGACAAAAGGTATGAACAGATAATTTACAGGAAAATCCAACAAGCAAACAAGTATTTACTGAGATGCTCAAATTCAAAGGTAATCAGAGAAATATAAAGTAAAACAACAAGATATTGTACCCATTAGTCTGACAAAATTTAGGTAGCTGGATGATACTGGTTGGAGGCACATGGCACACAGTAACCCCCATATACAGCTGCTGGCTGCAAACTGGCAGAGTCACCCAGGAGAGGAACCCAGCACTACTTATACCAATTAGGTATACATATGCCCTGTGACCCAGCAACTTTCCTCCTAGGTATACATGTCCCAAGGACAACCTCACAGAGATACAAAATTTTTTTACAGACATATATAATTTTTTGTATTAAAATGGTTCATATGGAAGATACGGGAAAGGGTATGGGGGATACAAAGAAATACATGAATGAGTGAATGTAATGAGAAGGGGCCTTGCACAGATCAGTGATGACAGGCAGTACAGCACCATCAACTAATGAGCATCCATAAGCACTCTACCCCCGAGGTCAGGTGGTGGGGGGTGGCGTAATGATGGGTGAAGGAGGTGGTTTCAAACATGTTGACAACATTTTTTAGTTACAAAATAAAAAAGTTCTTCATGCATTTAAGCTGAAAAAACCCCCACATAGTTAGCTATAAAAGACAAAAAGGAGACTGGTTCAGACATCTCTCCAATTTTAAATGCCAGAAGACAAAATGTCCTCAGAGTTTTGAAGATGAAATAATTTTGAAATTGGGCAGCCAAATAAGTTTTCCACGTGTGAAAGCAATAGAAAACATTTTAAGATATGCACAGACACACACAAAATATATCCATCCATGAACATTTCCTGAACTAAAGAAAACATTCAACAAATTTTTAAGAACATAAGAGCAAAATCTATCCTTATGTGTATTAAATATAAAATTACCTTTTGTAGAAAGAGGACAATCCTTACAAGCATCTGGGCACGGAGGTCTTCCAATGTAAACAATGTTCGGGGTGTTCGAACAAAAATTTTGGTCTTCCCATAAGCGACATCATCCTGAAACCCACACCGTTCAATCAGTTTCTTGACAGCCTCTTTGTCTGAAGGAAGGTCATGGTTGGGCCAGGTGAATTCAGAGATCATCTTATACCTGAGTGCAAAATGAAGAGAGCACAGCCTGAGTGCAAAATGAACAGAGCAAAGATTGAGGGAGAAAAACCATACGGTCATCTCAATAGAAAAACTATTCAATAAAATTCAAGATACTTCATAGAAAACAAAACAAAGCCTTCTTAGTAAACTAGTAATAGAATTTCATTAGCCTGATTAGAGATGCAAAAAAAAAAGGCCTCAATAAAACAAAACATTTATTTATGATAACAACTCTTACTAAACTAGGGATAGAAGGGACTAAATTAATCTAATAAAGGCTATTTACCAAAAACCTACAGCAAATATCATTCATCAAGAGGACAACTTGGGAGCATCCTCTTTACAAACAGAAACAAGACAAGGATACCTCTATCATGGGTTCTACTCAGCATTGTTCTGGAGGTCTAGTCAGCATGGTGAAACCAATAAATAAATTGGTAAATGACTGGGGAAGGTACAAAATGGACACGACTTATGAATAATGTGACTCTCTTCAAAGGGAATCAAGCATATCTTTAGATAAACTATTACAACTAAAAAAAATTAAGCAGTGTTGCTGCATATAAGATCAATACACAAAAATTAATTGCATAATCTACATACAAGCAGCTAACAACTCCTTGCCATGTGAGCCTCTCATAAGGCAGCTTGCTATATGGTAGCTTAGTGTAAGACAGAAGTCACAGAGTCAAAGTCTTTTGTAGCCTAATCTCAAAAGTGACATCCCATCACTTCTGCCATATTCCATTTTGCTAGAAATGAATGAATAGGTCCAGCCTACACTCAAGGGAAGGGGATGACACAGGGCATGGACACCAGGAGGTAGGGGACACAAGGGCCATCCTATGAGGCTGCCTAACACAGTCCATGCAAAGTTATTTAATACACGGAGTCAAATTTAATAATTTTTTTCCTTATATTAAATTTGAATTTAAAGTCACTGCGAGAAAGGCTTTCCTCACACTCAGATTATAGAATAATTCACTTATATTTTCTTCTAGTACTGGTATGTTTTCATTTTTTATGACCTCTGATCCATTTGGAGTTTATTTAGGTATTTGGTGTGAGGTATGGGTCTAATTTTATCCTTTGAGGAATGGCTATTCAGCTGTTCCAACACTATTAAAAAATCCATCTTCACCTCCTGTGATTTAATATGCCACCTTTAGCATATACTACTACATTTTCATATGCACTTCAGTTTATTTCTGGACTTTCTGGTCTGCATACCTGTGTATCAGTACCACAGGGTTTTAACTACGGAGGCTATAAGTACATTTTAATGTCTTTCCTAACTCTTTTCTTTTTTACATGTTTTTCTAGCTACTTGGCATGTTTATTTTTGCATAGGAAATTTAGGATCAAGTTTTATAGTTATAGGAAAAAAATACAATTCAGCAAATAAATTTAAAAAACCAAACTATCCCCAAGCCCCTTAAGAACAGTTTTATTGGGTTGAAACATTAAATTCATTAAGTTTATATATGGTGTTGAGTTGTCTTATTCAAGGGATATTTTCCCATTGTTCGAACCTACTTTTGTGCCTTTCAGGAATCTTTGAAAGTTTCTCATAAGACTGTTCACATTTCTTGTTAAGATAATACATATCAGCATAGCAGCATCTGTCAATTATTCCCTCAATTACAGTTAATTGTTCCCTTCTTCTTGACATCGCTCTCTTTAGTAAGTGTCCATGACAGCACACTCTCCCTGGTTTCCTTCTGTCTCTCTGGATTGTCCTTCTCAATCTCATTTTCTGGCTCCTCTGGATTCGACTGTATCCCTCAATGTCAAAGTGTCCCAGGGCTCAGATCAGGGATTCTATGTATACTGTCCCCACATCACCTCATCTAATCCATTTACTTTAATATATTTGAAATATAAAAGCATAATTATGTATATTTATAAATACATAAAATATAAAAATATATTTCTCAATTCATGCATGTGTTATTCCTAGTCTAGCCCTCAGCCTGAGTTTCAGACTCATACATCCAATGCCTGCCTGGGTCCTGCAGGCATGTGAAACTTCTCTTTTAGTTTTTCCTATCTCAAGCCACCCAGGTACTAAAGCCAGAATCCCAGGAATATTTTTATTCCTTCCTTTCTCTGTCATTACTTCTAATCCATCATCAAGTCCTATTGACTCTACCTCCAAAATATGTTTGCAATTCTCCTCATCTCTACTGCTTCAATCCTAATCCAAGCCACCTTCTACTTTATCACAATAGACTCCTAAACTGTTTTCCATTTCCTTCCAATCCATTCTGCAAACAGCCAGAGCAGTTTTCCAAAAAGCCTGAAATCATTTCTGTCTTTTGCTGCTCACCTCCTTCCTCACCGTTCTGCGGCCACTTTGGCTTCCTTAGGGTTCTGTGATGTGGTTGCCTCCTTGCTTTTTAGAGCTTTTGCATATACTGTTCCCACTGCCTGAAATGCATTTTACCTAGTCCTAAACACACTGACTGCCACACAAGAAAAAAAAATTTTTTTCCCTAGGGCTACAGTGTTGTATTAAAACAAAATGATCCTTCTAATTTGTTATTTTTATGGTTTTCTGTGTGTGAGATATGCAACACAATCCACATTTTTATAATTAAATTGTCAATATTAATTGTAAGAATAAGAACATTAACACGATTTTTACAAACCAACTGCAGAGTTGTGCTTCACACAGCCCGGGGCTCAAAACCAGCCTGAGTTAAATATAACCCACATGGCAGTCGATGTGTTAAAAGGCTGGCTCCTTCTTCTTGTCTTTTCTTGAGCTTCGTACCTCAACAGAACCCCTCCCCCCGGTATTCTCTTTAAGGCAACTAGTTTTGTTTTTTCCTCACACCATTCATCACGATATTGACTTGTGGCTTTGTTTGCTTATTTTCAGTCTCCCTCATTAGTCTGTGGGTACCATGAAGGCAAGGACTTTGTTTTGTTCCCCACTTATACCAGGTGCCTATCATGTTGCCTACCATTCTGTGAGGCAACAAATGTTTGCAGAATGATTGAAAGAACGGAAGAAAATCATTTATTAATAAAAGTCTCACTTGCTACAGAGGCTCAGGAATCAATGCCAGATGAAAAGAGTTTAAATATGAAGACAGAGGTATTAACACAATGTCACATGATAAAAAGGAGACGAAATCAGAAACCTCCCAAATTCATTCTAAAATTAGAGTCAGGGTCCACATTCAGCTCGTAACAGGGGTAGTAATGGTGTGTGTTTAAAGTTTCGGGCACACTGCAGAAGATGGAAGCAGTGCTGCAGCCACTGTGCCCGGCTCACGTGGCAGGGCAGGGTGCTCTGCCTGTCTTCCTGCCGGCAAAGTGCATGACCCCAGTTCTCCAGCAAACCAGCATCCTGAACCTGCTAATTAAAAAGCTGAACTCATCTGCTTTCTGACAACTAGTTTTACCTCCCTAAAGGACTTTAGCAGCTTTCAAGGTTATCAGAATGTTTAAAATCCTTTTCCCTTTTTTCAATGAAAGAAATGAAAATAAAGAAAAGTGACAAGCACAAATTTAGATTCAAACCTAAAATTCTTATAAAAAATCTGTAGACTCTAAATGCAAAAATTCACTGTAGAAAACATTTGCTCTCATTATCACTGGATAATCTACATAAAATGGGGGTAATGTATACTCCTCACGTGGTTGTGGTTTCAGTGACTCATTATATGTGGAATGCTTAGAATAGTGCTTCCTACGTACAGTAAGCATTTCAAGATGTTAGCAACTATTACGTGCTGAAAACTTAAACACCTGAATTAATTTTTTTGCTTTGTAGTTAATCATCATCTATATCCTTTCATGAACAGGAAAAAAACCTTTCCTTATCTCTGCTTTTCACTCCCATTTTAATTTTAGTTACAGATTATTACTAAAGACTTCTTTTCTCCCCTACCACAATCAGTACTTATTTAGCTTTAACAAAAAGTTTTACTGATTTATTTGTTCAATATTGCCTTTTTGCGTCCCATGTTTCCCTTCCGCATTCATCTTTCTTTTGCAGATTTTTCAGAGAGGGTCTATGAATAATAAACTTTCTGAGCCCAGGTATGTCGGAAAATGTTGCTACTTTGCTCACACTTTTGAATGATAGTTTGACATAGAATACAATTCTAAGCATAAAGGTCATTTCCTCTCCCTGTGAAGATACTTCTTTTTCTACTTGATCAAATGTTGCTAAGGAGAAGCCTGATGTCAGTATGATTCTCGTTCCCTGGTAGGCAGTTTGCCTTTTTTTTTCTTGGGAGCTATATGTATTTTTCTTTAATAATCTAGAAGTGAACAAAATCTATTTTTCACTTTTTAATTCATATGCTTGACAGTCAGTGTATTCTTTCAATCTGGAAGTCTGTGTCTTTTTTCAGTTTGGGCAAATTCCTGGCCACTGTCTGTGTACTGCTTCTCACCTGTTCTCTCTGTTCTTTCCTCTGGTGCTCCTGCTAGATGGGTTTTGCCATTCCTGGATCAACCTTGCATTTGACTGGGCCTTTTTTTTAGGACTTCCCATCTCTTTTTCTTTGTGATGAGATCTGGGAGAAGTCTCTAGCTTGATCCCCCAGCCCACTAATTCACTTTTTTCAAAAGTTTAGTTTCTCAAAACGTTTTAAAATTGTGGTTAAATTTACATGTACTAAAATGCACACATTTAAGTATACAATGCAATAAGTTTTGACAAATGTACATACCCATGAAACTGACCCCCAATCAAGATACATCATCTCAGAGAGTTCCCCCATTCTGCTTTCCAGTCACACCCCAACCCAGAGCTGACCACTGTTCTGATTTGGCTGCTCTTGAACTTCATACATAGGGCAGCATAAAGTATGTACTCTTTTGTGTTTATCTTCTTTCAAGAACACATCTGAGATATCCGTCCACGTTGTTGTTGTGTCAGTAGTTCATTGTCCTCAGCGCTGATTAGCAGCTGCTCATGAACATACTAGAGCTTGTTGACTGAATCTTCTATTGATGGACAATTCACTCTGTAGTTGTGTTTAATCTGATTTTCATTTCCAACATTTCCTCCAGCTGTTTTTTTTAAACAATTACCTGTGTTTGTTTCTAACCCCATATTCCTATTTTAGGGCTAAAATTCCTGTCTTTTTCTCTCTGAGAATATTAAACAGGCTTCTTCACACATCCCTTACTCCTTGGCTCTGATTCCTTGGGGGTAAGGTTTTTCACTTCTTGACATTATGGACCTTAAGTGGTTTTTCTCACTGGTTCTGGTCTTTCTCAGATGTTTGACGGTCATCTCATCTTCTGCCACAGAGTCCTTCCATGCACATCTTGGTCTTAGTAGGCCTCTTTGGTGGCTACTTTTGCTTCCCAGGTCTTGGTCAGTATGTCTACAGTCCCATTTCAGCTTCTGAGGTGGTTACTTGTCCTGGCTGTTATGGCAACCTCCTGGTGCTGCAGCAACAGTAAACCCCAGCACAGAGCTGGGAAGGCTTCCTGAAGCCTCACAGGCAGTCTTTGCTTATAACTGCGACCTTAGCTTACTTCTGGGTCTTCGTATCTGCTTCAAATCACATTTAGGAGTGACTCATCTTCAAGGTTAACTAAGCATCTCCCCTTCTTGATTCCATAATGTGGGCTATGTATTTATTTAGTTTCAAATTTACATATTTTGTTTCATTTGGGGGTGCTTTGGAGTGGGATATTTAAGCTGCGCCATGAAGAATACCATATTTGAAATTTATAGGTTCTTTTAAATCTTTTCTATTTTTACATTTTAGAAAACACATTCTAATCCTTACAGAATGTCTTTCATGCCAAAACAAAACAAAACAAAAAAGCAAAAATCCCACCAAAACCTTTTGAGTTTAAAGTAAAATAAGTCCAAAAAGAGATTAAAAGTAGGTAAAGATACTCACTTGCAAAATTCCTTGTCCCCTCCAAATCAAGGTTGCTTACTGTTCACTTACTTCCACCACTCCCTGTGGCTTCTACCTCATCTCATGGTAATACGTTTTCAGTTCAGCCCCATCCTATAGTTAGTTATCCATTCTCACCCTGCTCATTCTAATATTTAGCTTTTGCTGATTTTCAACAGGTGACAACACAAAAACAAATTCTATACCTGATCAACTGCTAGAATTCTACAAGCAAAAATACCTAAGGCCTGGAAATCTTTCCAATAATGTAATTTGATACCGTTTGAAATCAAGACTCAGAATGAACACATCTCTACTCATGAAAACATTCCTACTATACAGCCTCCATAAAAAAGAAAAGCCAATTTTAAAGAACTATGTGAAAAGGAAAAATGGTCAGTTTTGAGCATAATCTTCAGATCAGTGTAAATTTAAATTCCAATTCTCCAGGCTAGTATGCTGTAAAGTTTTATTCATTTCAAGAGTCTCCATTTAGTGCAACCTCTTACTTCTGTACACATGTAGCTGAACACTCATGGAAATAAACCAACAATTCTTGTTGGTTTCACTTTATATTTATAACCTCAAGTCTTAAGTGGGCACTCAGCTCTTTCTGGTGGCAATCCTATTATACAAACCTGTGCCTTCTCACTCTCCAAAATGAGTATTCTCATTTCCCCTCAAACCTCCTCTACCACCTCTGTCCCAACCCCCACTCTCTGACCATGACCTTGCCTCACACTTCAATGAGAAAACAGAAGCAATCAGACAGGAACATCTTCATCTTTGCCATCAGTAAAACTTCAAGCCTTCTTGCGTCAATATCCGTATTCTCCACCTGTGTTCTGTTGCTATGGGTGAAGTGTCCCTGCTCTTGTCTAAAGCTGACAAACTTTCCACTTGTCTTTGTGCTTGCATCCCTTCTTGCCTTCTCAAGGATGTTTTGATTACAATTATCTTCCTCTCTCCTGTGTCATTAGTTCCTCCTTGTGCTCTGAATCATCCCCACCTACATACAAACATTTTCTAGTATTTCCTGACCTGACCTCCAATTCCAGCTATTGCTTCCATTTTTCTCTGCTTTCATACACAGCAAAAATCTTGGGCTGTCCACAGGCATCTAACTCCTCATTTCACTTTCCCATTCTGCTCAAATCAGGCTCTGCCCCACCTTTTCTCCTCTGGCCTCTATGTTGACAAATCCAATGGTTAAATTTCTGCTTTTATCTTATATGACTACACAGCAACTACTGATACAGTGACCATACTTTTCTTCCTGAAATGCCATCTTTTCTTGGCTTCTGTGACATAATCTTCTTCTGGGTTTTTTTCTACCTCACTGATTGCTCCTTTTCTTCTCTTTGCTGGTTCTTTCACGTCAGACCACAAATCTAAATATTACCATGGACTTCCTCCTTTTCTCCACCCATAGACATACCCAAGAATGCCTATACTATTGACTCCAAAATCTCTTATTGGTAGCCTGAACTTCTTTCTGTAACTCCGGTATGTATGTCTAACAGCTTACTGAACATTTCTACCTAAATGTTTAGTAGCATTTCAAAGTTACCATAGTTAAGAGAACAGTCTTGATTTGATCCTTGCTCCTGTTTCATTCCCTCTTCCTCGAACTTCTTTTAACTAATTTTATCTCAGCAAATGGTACCATGCTTACCCAGATGCTAGAGCCAAAAACTACTTGTCATCCTCCTCCACTCCTCCCTACTCCAGTTTCATCACATCTAATCCATGAGCAGGTCTTGTCAACTTCACCCTCAACATATATCCCGAATCTGTGCAATGGGGTCTTGCATGTATAATAATCCCTTGTTAAAGGTACTATCATCAGGCTATCTTTCCTGGACTCCTGCAATAGCATCCCTAAATGTCTCCTTGCTTTCTAGTCACATAGCAGTCACAGTAATCCATTTATGATATCCACAAGATTATGCCACTCCACGCTTCAAATCCATCAATGTGGGAATTTTTTTTTTATCACACTTAGTCTGAAACTAAATGGTTTAGTCTGATTACAAAGTCGGACATGATCTGGGCCATGCCCACTTCTCTGCTCTCATCTCATCCCACCGCCCCATCACTCAGTATCCTCCAACCACACTGGACTCTGTTTGGCACCTAACGTGCCGCCCTGACTACTGCAGTAGAGCCTTTTCCCTGGTTGTTCCTCTCCTCCACATTCCCTGATCTTTGTATGGCTGGCTTCTTCCTGTCATTGTTATCTCCTTAGAGACTCTTTTTTGTCCAACCAATCTAAAGTATTTTAATTTTCTGCATTTTTCTGGTTCATATTTTATGTATTTATTTATTCATATTTTTTATGGAATCTGTAGTCTAGAATGTAGGAAGTGTTCAATAAATGTTTTAAAATACATAAGCCTGAGCAACATAGCAAGATCTCATCTCTACAAAAAAATAGAAAAATTAGCTGGGCATGGTGGCATGTACCTATAATCCCAGCAACTTGGGAGGCTGAAGCAGGAGCACTGCTTGAGTCCTGGAGTTTGAGGGTGCAGTGAGCTATGATAACGCCACTGTAACTCTAGCCAGGGCAACAGAGTGAGACCCTGTCTCAATCAATTGATCAATAAAACAAAACCAACAGATGGAACTTAAAATATTTTTCTGATTCCCAGTTGTCAACTATCATTATTAATAATAAATTAATAACAGCAGCCATATTTTACATTTATTGAGTGGTTCTTATATGCAAGGACTTCTCTAAGTGTTTTGTACATATTATCTCATTTAATTATCCAGCAACCCTTCCCTTCAAGGTAGTTATTATTGTTGTTTTCATTTTATGTATGAGGAAACTGAGGCACAGAAAGGTTATGTGATTTGCCCAAGGTTGCACAACTAAAAAATGGCAAAGCCATGATTCAAACCAGGTGGACTGATTTCAGGTCCTCCATGCTTAATTCCTTAATATTTCATTATTATGACAATTATGAATACCAGTAATGATAAGCAGCATTAATTAAATACCTATTATGTGTCACATAGCTGGGCTTTTTACTTAGGTTAATGTAATCTTTACAACACCCTATGTGGTGTTATTATACTCATTTTACAGATGTAAAAACAAGGTCAAAGAAATCAAATTTCTGGCCCATGATCAAACAGCAAAAAAAGGGCACAGCCAGGATTCCAACTCAGCTGTGACTCCAAATCTACGTTCTTTCTACTGTACTATGGTGCTCACATTTCCTCTAAAAAGACTCAACTTTTTTCCATGGTCCATAAACTATGAACTCAGACACTCCCATTGCTTCTGGGAAAATCTTTCATTCTTGCAATTTCCTCAACTCTTTTTTTGCTCATTCAACAAGTATTTACAGATTGCCTAATATGTGCCGATGCGTGGTCATGTACGGAGAAGACTCCATCATTCTCCGTGTGCTGTTAGGCTTCTCTGCTGAGTCTATTCTCACCTGTGAAGAAACTTCTCATAGGTCTGGCGGAAGGCAAATCCTGCCCGACGCACTCTCACATTTTCCAGTAGTCCAAGGTATTCCACTTGATGCCGGCATCGTTCCTCATCAAATACCTGTGGGGACTTCTTGTCATTGGGTTTGATGCAACGTACGTAATATGGCTCCTAAAGAAATAAATCAGCAAATGGTAAGTTTCATTGGAGAAAATTCCTAGACTACAGACACTAACATGTAATTAGTGTTAAATGTGTCAAGTTAAGCTCAGTGCCTCTAACTTCTCAGGCACATACTGTGAGTAAAGTAGTTATTCTTCCTTCCCCCTCAATTCAAGGTTAGACGTTCTCACACATTCAGCTAAATTTTTCTTTTGTTATATTTTAGGCTTCATCAGGAATAGCAGAAAAGGGATAAAACTAGGAAGTAAATAACTGAGACATGTAAATACTGAGTTTTTGTGTATTTATGAAAACATGGTTAAAGTAATTGAAGGAGTAATTCAATAGAAAAAGGCAGCAGTTGTAGCAAAGATCAAATGGGATGAAGAAAGTAAAATATTAAGGACGGTTATGCTACACAGTATGTGCTCCGTTAGTGTCAGACATATAATTGCATTAGTATGTGCTTTTGGAAAAGAGATCAAAATTCATGGGTAAGTAGAAAAGTTACAAAACTATCTATAGGCACCAGTGATTCTATGAAGGAGCCCAGATAGGAATTGTACAAATTGAGTTTTGTATCATGCATTAGATCATAGCTCCTTTTAAATATAAAACCATGCTTGGCATAGATCCTAGTACACTGACGATAATGAATAAATTATCACTGGATGAATCAGTGAGGTCAAATGTATCCTACTTATAGGCATAAAGAGTTTCCTTCTCTTCTCTGAATCCGTTGTTTATCGACACACACGTACTTTAATTAAGACACAGAATCCTCTATAGTTAATTTAGGCTGTTTTGAGCCCCACTGAGGGTTAGAGGTGGAATGGGGTAATAATTTAAGAAGTAGGAGAGATTTGAAGAATGCAAATCTACTTGCACTTTCAACAGAGTAACAGTTTTCAACACCTAAAAAAGAAACTCCAATTGTATACTTATCATGCTGACCTACATGATGAAAAGTAACGTCATTTTCTCTTTTTCCTAAGCCCTGCTGTATTAGTTTTCTGTTGCTGCTGTAGCAGATTATGACAGGTTTAGTGGCTTAAAACAACACAATTTTATTATCTCACATTTCTGGAAGTTGGAAGTCTGAAATGGGTTTCACTGGGCTAAAATCAAGGTTTTGGCAGAGGCTGCATTGATTCTGGGGGCTCTAGTGAAGGATGCATTTCTTTGCCTCTTTCAGCTTCTAGAGGCTGCCTGGATTCTTTGGCTTCTGGTCCCTTCCTCTGTTTTTAAAGCTAGCAATGTAACTTCTTCACACCTCTCTCTCTGACCTCTGCCTCCACTGTCACATCTCTGACTCTGCCTCCTGCCTCCCTCTTATAAGGACTCTTTTGATTGCATGGGGCCCACCAGGATAATCCAGGATAATCTCTCCATTTCCAGAGCCTTAACTTAATCACACCTGCAAAGTCTGATGTGGCAGGTAAGGTAACATATTGACAGGTTTGGGAGACGTCTTTGGGGGTCATTGCTTTTCCTGCCACAGTAGGTATTACCCCATTTCGTGGATGAGGAAACTGAGACTCAGTGTTTGATTTTCCCAAAGCTATGTAACTGGTGATGGAGCATGAATTAGAACTCAAGTCTCTCTGAATCTAAAGATCCTATTCTTTTTATGAGATCATAGTTGCTTCCCTGGTCATAATTTTTTTTTTATTTTTATCCAAATGCTACATGAATATGTACATGTATATTAGTTTCCTGTAGCCACTGTAAAAAATTATCACAAACTTGATGTCTCAAAAGAGCAGAAATTTATTCTCTCACAGTTTTGGAGGCCAGAAATTTAAAACCAGTTTCATTGGGCCAAAATCAGAGTGTCGGCGGGGCCATGATCCTACCAGAGGCTGTAGGGGAAAAAACATTCCTTGCATCTTCAGCTTCTGGTGGCTGCTGACATTACTGGGCTTGTGGCCACATCATTCCCACCTCTGCCTCTGTCTTCACGTTGTCTTCTGCTCTGTGTTTCTGTCTAATCTCCCTCTGCCTTCCTCTTATAAGGATACTTGTAATAGCATTTAGGGCCCTCCAGATAATGCAGGGTGATCTTCTCAGCTCAAGATGAAATTTATTTGTATCAATCAAGGTTTTCCAGAGAAATTGAATCAATAGGAAGTGTATGTGTGTATATATATATACATATATATATATATACACTAATATATGTTTGTGTGTATATATACACACATAGTTTTTTTTTTTTTAAAGAATCAGCTCATATGACTGTGGGGGCCTAGCAAGTCCAAAATCTGTAGGACAGGCCAGTAGGCTGGAAACTCAGGCAGGAAATAGTGCTTTAAGCAGAGTCTTTAAGCAGAATCTCTCCTTCTCTAGGAAACCTCGGTTTTTGCTCTTAAGCCTTCAACTAATGGGATAAGGCTCATCCACGTCATTGAGGATAATTTACTTAAAGTCAACCAACTGTAGATGTTAGCCACATCTGCAAAACACTTTCACAGCCACACCTAGATTATTATTTGATTAAATAGTTGTGTACTGTGGTCTAGCCACTTTGACACGTGTCATAGGTCACACATCTTTGGGGGCATATTCAGCATACTATAGCATATTATAAAAATTAAGATTTGGATAGCATAAAAGAATAAAGAGTTAAAAGTGAAAGCCCCTTTTTCATTTTCTGTTCTCCTATCCTATTGTCCTTCCCAGAAGAAACCACTGTTTGGTATCTATAATTTCAAGCTTTCCCCTATGTATTTATAGACTCATATATATATGTGCACATATCCATTTTATTTGTATTATCAATTTGACTTGCTTTTAAAATATTGTCTTAAGATCTTTCGATATCTGTGCATATGGGTCTAGTTTAATTTTTCGGCATCTGCATAGATGTCCAAGGTATGGATGTGTCATAATACATTTAACTACTTTCCTTAGTGATAGATAATTGTTTTTGGTTCTTTAAACTATGAATAACACTATTACAGTGCAAAATCCCTGGTCACATATCTAAATGTGATTATGTCTGTAGGAGATAGTCTTAGAAGTGGAATTGCTAGGTCAAATGGAATTCACATTTTCACATTCAAATTTGATAATACTGCTAAATTGTTCTCTGTTGGGGCTATACTAATTTACACTCACACAAACAGAGAGGACGGTACTCAATTTTCCTCACCCTTGCCAATGCTGAGAATCATGATGTTTTAATATTTTTTCTGTCTGATGGGGGAGGAATGATATATCATTGTTGTTTTAGTTTATTTTTTCTTAATTACTAATGTTATTAAACATCTTTTAAGCATTTATTGACCATTTCTATTCCCTTCTCTATGAATTGCCTGTGCTTGTCTTTTGCTGATGTTGCCTTGGTGTGCCTTTTCTTTATTGATTTTTAGGAGCTCTTTATTTATTTTACATATGGTTAATTTGTTTGCTATGTGAATTGCAAATATTTTACTTGTGCTTTCACTTACTTGTGAACTTTATTTTTGTTGTGTTTATGAATGTTTTTGAATCTGTCAATATTCTGATGGAGTTGAATATGTTAATATTTTCCTCTTTGACTTCTTGGTTTTGTGCCTTGCTTAGGAAAGTCTTACCTACTTTATTGAGCAGTGAATAGAAAACCTACCAATTTCATTGTTTTAGCAGAGTTTATATTTGATTGCTATAGCGCTAGCAAGCACAGATTACCGTGCAGTGGCCTGATATTTGGCTGCAGTTGTCGTGATTTTCCACAGACTGTGTGTTCTCAATAAACTTTGACAGAACTGAGTTCTCTAGATTAAAAAAATATATTTTAGAGACAAGTCTCATTATGTTGCCCAGGCTGAAGTGCCAGTGGCTATTCACAGGTGTGAACATAGCGCACTGCAGCCTCAAACACCTGGGCTCAAGCAATCCTCCTGCCTCAGCCTTCTGAGTAGCTGGGAATACAGGTAGGCACCACCATACCTGGCTTTTGTGTGTGTGTGTGTGTGTGTGTGTGTGTGTGTGCTTATTAATCAAGAAACTGTTATTTTTTTAATGGAAGCATCAGAAGCTAGTTTATTTAGTTTCTTATTTTTTATCCCATAATTCACAGACACAGCATTTTTGCTTACAATAAAATCAATGCGAAAGAAAGCAAGAAGTCAGTGGATAAACAGTCTAACTTCCGGTATTACGCTGGTAGTGGGCTATTTCTTAGTCTCCCTCTATTCAGTTTGTATGTTGCTTTTCATTTCCTGCCATTAATATTGATTGAGTGTTAGTTCCCTCCAGTTTCATCTATCATAGTAAAGTTACAAATTGAAGATGAAGTCTGATATAGAAATTGTGCATTTTTTAAAAATAACATCTGCCTTTTCACACAGCAGAAATTGGTTCTGGCCAATGCATCACCATCAAGTTACATGTCTTTAAATGGCAGACCCAAATCCCAGTAAACATTACGTATGTACCGTAGCATGATGGGGCTTCTTGGGCTGCAGTTGAGTGCTCACTTGTTTCTTTGATGTTTTGCCCATTTCAACATGAATGGTAACAATATTTTTATACATGACATCAAGGCAGCTAGAAAATTGCCCTTCCCTCATGCTGCTTTTTACCTGAGAGTTTGGCAAACATAGATTTTTTTCAACAATTTCAAAATCTATTAAAATTATGTTGATTATTGAATTTTTCAAGGCTTCAATAGTTTTTTTTTGTCTTATTTTTATTTTTATTTTATTTATTTTTTTTATTGCAGCATATTATGGCGGTACAAATGTTAAGGTTATGTACATTGCCCTTGCCCCCTTCCCCCCTCCAGTCAGAGCCTCAAGCCTGACCATCCCCCAGACGGTGCACATCGTACTCATTATGTATGTATATACCCATCCTCTCCTCCCCCCCTCCCGTCTGCCCGACACCCAATAAATGTTGTTCCTGTGTGTCCACTTAGGTGTTGATCAGCTAATACCAATTGGCTGGTGAGTACATGTGGTGCCTGTCCATCCATTCTTGGGATACTTCACTTAGTAGAA
>CAUYRT010059293.1:0-20813 GCA_963574885.1 Lepilemur ruficaudatus
TTTGAATTGTAAACTGCATGGCTACTATGTAAGAGCAAGTAATATTTCTTCTTAATGGATTCGATTATATGTGTTAAATCTTGAAATGCTAAAGGATTACTGTAGTGGAGGAAAGCATCAGTAAGTTCATAAAGTTACATGAAAAGCTGCTTGAAATTAAACATAATAAATGTGCTTAAATATCATATTTAAATGATATTAAATATGATAAATGTTTATTCAGAAAAATATTTTGAAGTAGGCCTCAACAAATCTATTCCTGATATAAAATGTTAAAAGTTTAGTAATTTGTATATAAAAAGGGAGTAAGCATATAAAAACAAAGTAACTCCATTACTTTAATTCTACCAAAATATTAATGTTAAAATATTACTGTGTGAATAAATGTATGTGTCCCAAAATCTAGCTGTGTTGTATGGCACAGAAAAAGTTAGATTCCTGTTTAATAAAATATTTATGAAGCACATTGCTTTAGAAGCACAGAAGGTCTATTACCATTACACTATGTTAAATTTTGTGCTTTTCCCTTTAATATAAAACTGGGGAGGATGTGAAAAATCTTATGGATACTTATGTTTATGCACTGAATCTCCTGGAGGGAAGTCTTAGGAATACTGCAAATATTTATAATAAAAACAAAGAGGCGTTTTGTTTGTTTTTTAAGAATTCTCAAAATATTCATTAACAGCAGGTCAATTTTTCAATATTTTTCTTAAGTTCCTTTTATCTGCTCTCATGAAATTTGTAATAGATAATTTTTCCTTTACTCAAGGAGATAGAGTGTAGAAAAACGTTTATATTCTAATTCTTTCTTAGCGAGAGCAGGATGGAGAATGGGAGATATACAAGGGAAATAGCAGAGAAAATAGAATCATTAGTTTTGAATTACAATTTGGTAGGCCACTTCATCTCAGTGTTTTTTTTTTCAAATCATATTTGACATGTGACAGCATAATTTCATTTCCTATTTAAAAACATTCCTTTCTGAAATTCATTAACTTCAAAGGGTTTGAATATCAACTTGAAATTAGTATTGAATTATGTTTTTTTAATTTAATAAAAGTATCTTTTTAAAATGCTAACTCCCAATTTTGAGCTAGCTGAAAATGATTTTATGGAATAAAGTCTTCACTTTTAAATTTAGCTCTTATTAATTAGGGATAAAATTTATGAGAATTAATTTTAATAATACTGACCAGCTTCTCTTAATTTTTGCTTGTATGGAATAGATGGGATGAATCCTTTCTTGTTATACCACTTAGTTACTAACAAGTCAAAAACATAAGGGATTAGTGTATTTGCATTGAACTAAGATATGTAGCACATATAGTTTGTAGAATCTCTTCACTTGCATGTGGGATTAGTAGAGCAACAAGAATGATACACAGATGTCTCTTGGCAGAAATGGAACCCCTTATGAATGCCAGCAGCAAATCTGGATGGACAGTAAGGGGAAAGATGTTGACTGTAAGAAGGACAAAAGGATGTGCATTAAAACTTTGGAATGAGTGTTGCTAAAAGTTTTCCCCTAGGGATGGTAGTGCAGATTTGGAAATCAAACAACTGTAAAAGTCAAAGTACAGAGGAAATGAACTAAAAAGATAGTAATGTGTAGTCAGAGAAAAGTTTGCTTGAAATTGAGATTATGAAGTCAATGGCATGATCAAGGGAGTGAGTGGATGAGAAAGACTGAAGTATAAGATCATTGGAATAGATCTTGGAATAGATAGAATCAAACAGATTGATCGTTGAAATAGATAGAAATGTGACTTGCTCCTATATAGTGGCCTTGCAGTTTCAAGCTCAAAACTTCTTCAACTTTTTCTCTTGTCAATTTTTATTTCTCCTTCAGCAAATGCTTTATCAGCTTCTCCTGATTTCTTGCCCAGATTAAGCAATAATGTCCAAATTTCTTTGTTCTGATTCAGCCACAAAACTCTAATTCATCATCTACATGGTTTCAATAGAGGGATGTATTTCAAGGAATTGTTCCATTTCATCTAAATTTTTGAATTTGTGAGGGTACAGCTGTTCATAGTATTCTTTTAATACTTTTTCAATGGCTGTGGGATCAATAGTGATGATTGCTCTTTCATTTTTGGTATTGGTAATTTGTGAGGGAGGGGAAGCATTCTAAAATCTGATCAAATTCTAGTCTTTCAGAGGATACACGTGTGGTCTGTGACTTCTCAGGTGTTTTATAGCTCTTCGCCCCCGTATGTGGGGCAGGAAACCCAAATGAGGCTGGAGATTAAATATTTTCCTACTTCCTAGGAGATACACAGCCCTGCCCTGGGAAAGTCTTTTCTCTTTTAGAGTAGGCCTTTATCATCAAGAAAGCTCTGGAATATTTCAAAATTCTTTCTTTTCCCCTCCATCCTCCCAGAGCCATGACAGGATTTTTCTTGGCTCATCTATGTGAAATTTTGGTAGAATTCCTGGAGATAAAATCCATGTAAGTTTTGGAGCCGTCTAAAATTGTGGCATGTGGGAGTTTCTCACCCTCACACTAATACAAGCTCAACCTCTAGAAAGTTTCAAAATGACCATGTAAGTGTTCAGATGTGACTCCTCCACTGACTTCTGCTCCAGGTAAACATATTTCAATTGCAATTTTCTGTATTCTCCTGTCTTTCCCAGGTTTTAGGGCACCAATTTGCACTGCAACCTCAATTCTCTGATATGTACAAGAAAGTCGCTGATATCTGGTTTGTTCAGAATTTTGTTATTGTAAGAATGGAGGTCATGACTTCCAAGCTTTTTCAATGTCAGAGTTGAAGCCAGAATTGGTTGTGATAAATATGTTTAAACACAAATTCTATGATCTAAATACATCGATTTAGAATTATTCGGTGACTCCTGATTATATGCAGTATGCATATGAAATCCCCAAATATAGTATATAAGCTTCTGTAAGATTTCAGCCTTATTTATATCTCCAGCTAAGGTTTTATTACTCCTTAAGAGGCTCCTCAACGCTAATCTAATATAAAGTTTACAATTTCTTGCATGGTTCATATATCTCGAGCTCACTGTTGGGATTTTACATGATTCTTCTTTTCTTCAACAGGTCACCGACATTTCCGCTTGCCTACTTTTTATGTTTATTTCAACTCCAGTATTATATTTCAGAATTTCTAAACTTCCTCAACCTTCAAGTTTTTCTCTGTTATTTGCTCCCACAGCAATTTATGAATATTTATAACAGAGCATTTATTTTGCTATTGGTATTGATATTTTATCTGTTCTCCATGTTAGAGAGTAAGAATCCTGAGAAGAGACATCTACGTTTTACTCTCTGTACCAGACCAGTGGCTGAATGACAGCAAGTATACCATGAATGTATTTTGAATGCTGTAAATGAAGAAGAGCTACACTGGATTTGGTTACGGAGTTGAAGGAAATGGATCAGAAAAGGGCACAGATTTTGGGTTTTATTCCAAAGTCCAGAATAGTGTAAAGTACATATAACCCTTTATTCAAAATATGTATTGAAATATATACATACATACTTTTCGATTCTGATTTAGAAGGCTATTTTAACCTGAAAAATGATTAAAAATTGAAGATTACAACCTTGACACATCAAAATTAGTGTAGATGCTTATGTAATTTTTTTTTCATATCATGGATCAGCATGATTTTCAAAAGAGTCCTACAACTCAAAAAAACTTTTTTCTATTTTTCTTGGTCTTTTCCATAATTATTCTAGATTTTTCAGCAGATTCCCATGGCTCTACATTGATTATTAAAGTGGTTGCAGAAAAAAGTTCTTAATAATTCACAGTATACATATTTGTATTATTTATCATGGCAAGATTACTCATATCTCTCAAGGTAGAACAAATGACTGTACATCGCTTCCTGTAATCTATGTTTTTATTCAATGATCTTTAAGCTTAAAATCCTTTAGGGAGTGTAGTGAATGCCCAGGCCTTTCCTGAGTTGGAGATTTTGCATGTGAATTACTGTGCCAGCTGGAAGATGTATTGAATCAAATTGAACATGACTA
The DNA here is from genome assembly GCA_963574885.1 of Lepilemur ruficaudatus. Taxonomy (NCBI): domain Eukaryota; kingdom Metazoa; phylum Chordata; class Mammalia; order Primates; family Lepilemuridae; genus Lepilemur; species Lepilemur ruficaudatus. The sequence goes on from CAUYRT010059293.1 coordinate 4,013, forward strand.
CTTTCCATTGACTATGTATCAAGATATACTGGTATTGGTCATTTGATTTTAGCAAGAGCTGCAATAAATTATACATACACACACATATATATGTGTGTGTGTGTATATATGTGTGTGTGTGTGTGTGTGTGTGTGTGTGTGTGTGAAAAATTCCTTATACATTTGTTAGAGATGTTTTTGGATGCTATTCATGGAATAGGTTAGCTATTGTGTTAGAATGAACCAGCATTGTAATGATGTCTTTGTTGTAAAAGGATGCCCCTTTCTGGGATGCAGCTTATACTTTTAATTTACAGATGGTTTAAATTCAGTTATATATTAGGAGTGGGTTAATAAAGCATATCCATACAGAGGATATATATTAGTTTTGATATCAAATATTTACTAGTAGTATTCTTTATCTTTTGCAAAATCCTCACCAATAAGGAAGTATATTGTTTCATGTTATTATATGCCCAACTTTTCCCCCACAGGTAACTCCAAACCCAATTTGTGTTTGACACTTCATATATCCATCACCTATTTGCACTTTGACTCCTTTGCTACACTGTTTTATTATTCTTTTACTCCTCTTTCACTTGTTCTCAGAAAATGAAAACTGTTATATCATGCTCTCAGATTGCTCCCTCAATACCCAGACCCTCTGATAGAGTATTTTCCAACTGAGGACACACAAAAAATAATTGTTCGCTTTATTTTAGTCAGTAAGCAAAGCATTATTTACATTTACATGTCTTTTTTCCCCTTAAAAAGTGTAAAGCAGTATTTCAAAGATTATTTTGTGAATTTTCTAAACTAATCCCTGTGTTTTATCTATGAGTGGATCTCAATATTGGGTAAATATTAAAATTATCTGGAGACTTTTAAAAATTAATTATGTTTAGATCCTACCCTGTAAATAGATTTTCATTAGTCTATGATATTATCTAGTCATCCAGTTTTTAAAAGCTAATCAGATGGTCCTAAAATGCAGCTAAAGTTAGGAATCACTTGTCAAATAGAAAATGTCAGATGAAGTACCAAGGTTGGTCCTTTTATTATTAATAAGATGTTACTTTTTAAGATATACTTTATAAAATAATATGTTCATGCATTCTTAATATACTCTTAAGTGAATAAAGAATTTCAAAACATTTTATTTTAAATATTTAGAAATCTTGGCCATCATAGTATTGCTGATATTATAATTAAGTTTCCTACATTAAATAGTCATGAGCTGAACAAAATATATAAAACCTTGTTTTCAAGCATAGACTCTATATTCACCAGGGGTTTCTTAGAGCACTTTCCCAATACGCTAGTGCTGAAAAATAAAGCCTAAGCAAAGAATGGCAATCTTGCTGGGTAGTGGAAACAAAGATTAGAGTTCAAGACTATTAAAGCAATTGGAATCTGAGGGACAGGGTAGTAGAGAGAATCATTACAGAGAAGTAGCAAAAAAAAAATTATGCTAAAATATTCCTTTGCTCCCTTAAAAATTCCTAAGCTGTGTATATGCAAGGCAATAACAACTGCTGGATGAACAAGAGTAAAACAGAGTTTTAGATGCTGCACAGCATTAAAGTTTTTACTCAGTCAGATGTTTGGTAATTATTCTAGATTTCAGAGGATATTTCAGGAAGACCAAACTCTTTAAGAAAGGACCACATGCTACTTGGGTAGAACTAAATTAGATCCATTGGAATTAAGCCGGAAAATATGTCTCTTTGTGATCCAAAAGATCATAAAGTGATACAGAGATAATTTACTACCTGTCAGAACAACACTGGGTAGAGGAAGACAACATAATTAATAAGCTTCAAAAGATATCATACAGAATATTCAGCATTGAATTTTAAAAAATTACTATACATGTGAAGAAGCAGGACAATGTGACACATTTAAAAGTTGATCGCATTAGACAGAAAGATAATCTACATATTGCAGAGAGTAAACAGAAGTTCAAAATAATAAAAATTAATGTACTCACGAGAATGAGAGAAAAATGAAAAATATTGAGAATTTTAAGATGAGAGTCTATTAAATATATCATTGTCTATTTTAGAACTTCAAAATATGTAGAGTAACAACAAACTGAACGGGTTTAATAATAGACTGGAACTAACACAGGATAGGCATAGTAAACCCAATGACAAGACAATAGCAATATTTAAACTATAGCAAAATAGTAAAATAAAAACAAACAGTGTTGGGGAGGTGTAGGACACAGTTAAAAAAAACAATCTAACCTATGAGTAATTGGAATCCAAGAGGAGAAAAAAAGAGATAATGGCAAGAAGCACTATGGGAGGAAAACAAAATGGCTGAGAACTGTGGATGCTTCTTAAAGTGTATCAGACTTAGGAAGCTTAGAGAACTCTAATTAGATCAACTTCATACATCAGCAAACTTAAATGCACCAAGGACAACCTTCTATAAAGCAAAGATTAAAAGGAATTTTGGAAAGTAGATTCGGGGCACTGTAATAAGGATAAATAACTAAACAAGAATTAGAAAGTGATCTGAATAAGGATAACTTTAGTTTTTGTCATCATTCTTACTCAGTGACTAGTTTCTTTTTTCTTTTCTTTTCTTTTTTTTTGAAGTAATCATGTAATAGTTTACTGTGTTAGGTATTGACAACACAATGGTTTATTTAGAATGATTGGCTGGCACAGTGCTTGAAAAATTTTCTAGTCCATAAATAGAACATTTATGTTTTGCCAAAATATGTGTTCCCTAAGTATATTGAACTGCTTTTCTTAACAAAGTGGTAAAATTTAAGAGAAATGTGTGGGCTTGGTATGGAGATTTGTCTTTATCAGATAGGTGTATACATTTTTTTAATAGTATTGAAAGTTATAAACATAAGTATGAATATATAGACATATACACATATATGATAAAATATATGCTTAAATGGCAAAATATATGTATCTTTAAGAATCTACTTTTACCCTTAATTGGCTAATTGACATTGGGCAAGTCAGTTAACTTTGGTGAGGCTGTCTCCTTCTCTGTCAAATGGTGGGATTGGTTAAGAGAGCTGAAAGTTCTTTCAGTTCTAGAATTCAATATTTTTGTTTCTACCTTCTGACTGGTGGCCAGACCACACTCCTTTTTTATTTCTTCATGAGTACATATCTGTCTCTTTAATCATTTAAATTGGTCTTCTCTGGACTCGCTTCAGTATCTCTGCATCATTTTGCATGCTGAGGTGTCTGAGGTTGGCTGCAGGATTCTCCATATGTTTGCTGATTTCTAGGAGAGTGAGCCCATAAGTCAAGTCAGAGGCAACACAAAGATAAATCTTTGATGGAAATTTTCTCTATAAACTTGATATTGGTGCTGTCTTGTTCCTTAATAGTTTTTTTAGCATTCTCTCTTTCTTAGATTTTCCTTTACCATTAGACTTATGGGCTATGAAACCTAAATAAAGACACATCTTTCCTATCTATATAACATTTATGTCTATATAATATGAATTTCATTGCCTCTCAAGATACTACATCGACTTTTAAAATCCATCACAATTAGTAAAAATATTGCTAAAAATTTGCTTCCAATATAAATAAATTTTCCATTCTATGGTTTTATTATTCATAGTCTAGTTGTTTTTAAAACATGGAAAATAGATCATATCCTACTTAAATTTATTTAAAATTTAATATATGCAGCTTATTGGCTCCAGGGAATTAACGTGTTCAGAAAAAAAAATATATGTTTTTGTTGTTTCCTTTATCATAATTAAAAATAAAATACACGAGAGAAAAAGGATGATTTAAAGAGATAAACCTTAGTCATGTACCACTTAATGATGGAGATGCATACTGAGAAAAGCATTTTTAGGTGATTTTGTCATTGTGCAAACATTGTGCAGTGTACTTACACAAACCTAGGTGGCATAGCCCACTGTACACTCAGGTTACATGGTACATAGCCTATTGCTCCTAACGTACAAACTTGTACAGCATGTTACTGTACTGAATACTGCAGGGTAATTGCATCACCATGGTAAGTATTTGTATATCTAAACATATCTAAACAGAGAAATGGTACACTAAAAATATGGCATAAAAGATAAAAATGCTACATCTGTATAGGGCACTTAGCAAGAATGGAGCTTGCAGGACTGGAAGTTGCTCTAAGTGAGTCACTTAGTGAGTGATGAGTGAATACGAGGGCCTAGGACATTACTATACACTACTGCAGAATTCATAAACACTGTACACTTAGGTTACACTAAATTTATAAAAAATATTTTTCTTTCTTCAATAATAAAATAACCTTAGCTTACTGTAACATTTTTTTCTTTTTTAAATTTTATTTCAGGACATTATGGGGGTACAAACATTTTGGTTACATGTAATGGGTTTGCCTTGCCCGAGCCAGGGCTACAAGTGTGCCCTTCCCCTTACAATGTGCTCCATCTCCATTAGTTGTGAGTTTACTCTCCTACCCCCCCCAACATTTGCACACGACTGCTTATGGCAGCACAATTCACAATTGCAAAGATGTGGAAACAACCCAAGTGCCCATTAATACAGGAGTGGATTAATAAGACGTGGTATATGTATACCATGGAATACTACTCAACCACAAAAAAACAGTGGTGATCTAGTACCTCACAGTATCCTGGATAGAGCTTGAGCCCATCCTTCAAAGTGAGGTATCACAAGAATAGAAAAACAAGCACTACGGTAACTTTTTTACTTCGCAAACTTTTGGATTTTTTAACTTTTTGACTCTTGTAATAACACTTAGCTTAAAACACTAAAACATTGTACAACTGTACAAAATATTTTCTTTCTTTATATCCTTATTCTGCAAGATTTTTCTATTATTTATTTATTTATTTATTTACTTTTTAAACTTGTTAAAAACTCAGAAACAAACACACACTAAGCCTAGGTCCACGTGGTGTCAGGATCATTCCCATCACTCTTTTCCACCTCCACATCTTGTCCCACTGGAAGGTGTTCAGGGGCAATAGCATGCAAGGAACTGTCATCTCCTGTAATAATAGTGCCTTTTTCTGGAATGCCTCTTGCAGGACTCACCTGAGGTTGTTTTATAATTAACTTTTTTTTTAAGAGGTAGAAGGAGTACATGCTAAAATAAAGATAAAAAGTATAGTACAGTAAATACATAAATCAGTAACATAGTCTTTTATTATCATTATCAAATTGTATTGTACATAATTCTATGTGCTATATTTTTATATGCCTGGCAGCACAGATTTGTTTACACCAGCATCACCACAAACACATGAGTAATGTATTGTGCTACAATGTTAGGAAGGCTGGGACATCACCAGGCCATAGAAATTTTTCAGCTCTGTTATACTCTGGGACCACCATCACACAAGTGGTCATTGACTGAAACATCATGTGGCGTATTACTGTACTTATAAGAAAGTGACAGTTGATATTAATATTATGACACTAAAGATCATAAGTGATTAAAGAAAGTGTTTTAAATCTAGGCCACAGTCTGAGTTAGTGACATTTGCATGTTTTCCAGATCATCTCATCAGAACCATTCATTGAACTTTGTAGTCAAAGTTCTTGTTAATGTTCTGTAGAGATTTTTGCCTCAGATATCCACTGTCCAAATGTATATCAGAAATCTCAGAAAACAGTAGAAGTTTGACCAAGACTCTGAGATTTAATATCTTGGCTATTTCTCATTTTCTTTGGCTCAGAGATGCTAAGAATAATTATTTTTATTACTCAGTTTTTCCATTTAGCATTGTATAACAACATCTTAAAAGGTAATATATTAATTTGGTATTATTTGTATCTTTTTTTCTGAATGAATGTGTCATTACCTCAAGAGACAAATGTAGGAAAAAAGCTGCCTATTCATCGTACAATTCACATTCTGCAGTTAAAAATAAGTAATGAGCACATATTACCCGGAACGGAAAATGAGGAATTGAGTTCTATTCTTCCCCACTCACTTTAGAATCTTTGTAAAGCTAAATATATTCAAATCAAAAAAGCTTGATAAATGAATTTTTGGATACTTAGGAAGTTGAGAGGTGTTATTGCAAAGTCATCATTATTATTTTGGAGAACTACAGAAGACAATTGAAGTACATGAAGCTTTCCAAAAAGAAAATGGAAAACCATGAAAACTGTACCTTAGTTATCATGATAAATGTGGGAACAACTTGTGAAGAACTGAAAATACATGGAATTAGCAAAAATTGTCACATGAATATTGGGTTATGCCTCATAATGTTTTCCTTATGACTAAACACCAAAGTTATAGTCAAACAGAAAGCAAAAAGTCAATATTTCTGAACTTCATTGAGGCTCTGGATTTTATCTTATAAATAATTTTCTTTAGAATATCACTCTGGAGCTGACATGTAAACACAAAATTATAGAAGGTTCAAATTTAGCATTGCTATGCTTTAGGATTTACTGAGAAAATTTCCTGCTCCTGAAAGTGTTACCATACTGCTAGGTAAGTAGATGATTGGCCACAATATATCTCAAGCTTAATATATTAAAACTAAACACCTAATGTTCAGGCAAGACACTCTTATTCCCTCCACTCTCACCTCCCTCCTATACTGTCATGGACTTCTTTAGAATAGAATAGAAATACTATTCTCCAGATGCTCAGGCCAAAAACTTTGGTGTCATTCTTATCTTTTTATCACATCCCAACATCTGATCCCTTAGAAAATCTTCCTGGCTCTATCTTCAAAATATATACTATGTTCATCCACTTCTTACCACACCTACCATTAGTATTTACACATACGATCAACACCTATCTGGTATGAATTATAGTAATCTGTTCTAACTAGTCTAATTATAACTTTGATCCCCTGTATAACCAACAGATATATATATATATAATTTATATATATATATAAAATTTCATTCTGATATTTATAACAACTCCATATGGTATTAGTGTCATGCTCAGTTTACATGTGATAAACTAAAACAGAGAGTTTAAATAGATTTCCCATGGCCATATAGCTAGTAAGCCGTCAAACCAAATACTTTACAAGCAGAATATGAACGCTTAATCACCACTTTATATAGTTGTACAAAAAGACAAATCAACTCAGTCAACTGAATAAACTCTAATGGAGCAACTGGTATATATTTGGCAGAATGTGATTGTGTATTTAAAGCTATATAGGGCAGGAGGGAAGAATCAGGCACCTAATTTTAGACCAAATTAATGATTGGAAAATATAAAATATAAAATGTTAAATGAAATATACTAGTTCCTAAATATCATAAAATCTCTGTTCTCTCTTCTCTCTTATTTTATTAAGTTAACTAGTTGGACCATACAAAGCTGTCACTGTATCAGCTCTTTCAGGAACAAAAAGAAATGATTGGAAAGTCTGTTCACAATTAGAAAATGTAAACTATTGAGAATATTAAAGTCGCTGTGGCAATTCAATCAAAGGAAAAGTGGACTAATATCTAAAGTTGTAACTTATCAAAAATTTTGGAAACTGGTTGAAGAATCGTGGTGCAAATTCTTGGCACAGCCAGGAGATTTGACAGGTGTAGGAAGAAGATATTGTGAGGTATGACAAGTAAGTAGCTGGCATGGAGGGTGATCAAAGGCAGGCCAGATACAAACTGTGTAGACAGCTGGTTCAGGTGTTAGTCAAGGTCAGGCTGGAATCTGAGAAGGTGGTTTAGTATCAGGCCACAAAGACCAGAGGTCAGATTTTAAGGCAGCAAAAGAGGTATTTAAGTCTGGCTAATCATCAAAGAGCTAAATACCTAAGAGAAAAGCTGCTCTAAGTTAATCAGAAATATTTGTTCCATAAAAAGTATTTTTCTTTTCCCAGGAAAATATTTGCTGAAGGGCTACTCAATGGCCATGTGCTTTTCTAACATTAAAAAATTATGTAATAAAAATACAACAGTTAATAAGATACAGCCTTTGCATTAAAGACTTTAGAGTCCGTCGATACACAGAATCCAAAATATCTAATCAGAATGAAAAAATTATTAGAATTAGGACAAAAGTACAAAATAAAAATGAGATCAATGAATTAGTATAATCAGGATAAGACACACTTTTGAAAGACAAGCGGGATTGTAATAATCGTTATCCTGGAAAAGGACTAGCCAGGAAAAGGAATGAAAAAATGAACCAGAGGAAAAAATGAAGAGTGTATTTGGCAAAACTTGAGAAACCTGTGTCAGATTTTAAGTATATGAGACATAATATCTTTTACATGTTTTGCTTATTTCTATACAGAGTGCATTTAGAATTCAATCTGTCTTTAAATCCACTTCAGTCTCAGAGCTTGTGACTTAGAGGAGGAATATTTATGATGACCATCTGATAGTTCTAAGAAAGCGACACCACTAACCAAGGGCGGACTTGACCGCCTCAAGGAAGACCTAAGGAATAGTGTCCTGTACCAATTCTAACATCAAACAGCATAGATAGAAGAGAATACAAACTTTTGCAGTGAAAAGATGAAACTAGAAATAAGGTGTCTTTCTATTGCTATAGAATGATCAGTTTGACTCTAGCTTTCTCATTTGAGATGCTCATTTGATTTGTCTAGGTATTAAACCAGTAAGGTTTTTCAGAACCAGCAGATGCTTTGACTTTTTCACCTATATCCCACCTTTAGTGTCTCCAACTTCAGTGTCTTCATCCCTGCTGTACTCTGCTATATTCATATATTAGGCACTTCCAAACTTTTATGCTGTGGGTGGAATCTCGGCTACCTTAGAATGCCAGCATCTACAGTGGGTGAGTTCCTCAAGAATACCAAGAACTACATTATTTCACAAAGATATTTGTTTGGGACTGTTGATGGGCAGCATTTTAAACTAATGAGTCTATTACAAGTAGTGAAAAGCAAAGTTCTGATTTGAATATTACGGGAATAGTTGCTTGCTCTTCCTTTTCAAGTTCTCCTTCTTATTTATACCTGTGCATGACATTAAAATATTTGGTAATTTAACTAGCTATAAAAAGAAATACCACTCATTTAGTATCTATTATGTGATAAGTAGTTTATTAACTAATTTACATGTGTATACTGATGTCGTTTGAAATTATTTCTAACCAAGAATTTTAATCATTCAGAGTAATTCTATAAGATTTCACAAAACTTATTTCAATATTTGCTGAGAAGCAAGTAAAAATGCAGTTGGTTGTTATCTCCCCTATGGACATTAATTTTGAGTTTACACGAATGATTAACAGCATCCCTGAGATAAAAGAAGAAATACATTCCTATCGCTGCAGGAATTGTATTACTGCTAAAATGAGTAATTGATTTTGCTTCAAAACAAAATTAATAGGAATTAAGGATATATGCATGAATATTCATCCCCTAATTAATAAGGCTTCCTTCTCTTTCAGGTGAGAGCTTATTTCCTGAAGGACTCAAAGATTAACTTATAAATAAGTTTGACTGTTTTATTAATTGTGGGCTTTTGTATATTCCAGTTGAAAACAACCTGAAACATTCTTATATATATCATTTTTTTTAAGCATTTGCCTCATGTGCTTTTATTTTCATGGCTCTTGTTCACTTTTTATTTTTATTTTCATGGCTCCTGTCCATTTTTTAAGATCTTCCTCTGTCTCCCGTCTTCCACAATGCCAGTCACTTTGTAATGCAGTTTCCGGTCTTTGATTCAAGTTCTTAATCTCAGTGCTATCAATAACTCAGCCCATTCACTCAAAATTTTCACTTTCTGTAAGGTAGATGAACAGAAGCTATTTTTAATCCATATGTTTCTACTCATTTTTACATTTGTTTCTGGTGGACTTTTCTTGAAGTTCTCTGCTGAAATGTTTGCTACATAAAAGGTGTAATGTACAGTCAGTATAAAATTGCCTTTTGTTTCCTTTGTCCTCTATTTTTCTCTTAAAATGCAACTATTTCAAATTTTAATATAATACTTTTGTACACATTTTGCTAAACAATGTTAGGAAAGTGCACAAGCATCATATTCTCATCAGGTCTTAGTCATTATTTTACAAAAAGAATCAAGTTAGAATTCCAAAAGAAATGTCACTATGGATCATAAGAAAACTATCCCCATCATTTTATTAAATATATGATGACATTCTGATGCTAAGAGGTGGTAAAATATGTGCAATTTCACTGGAAGGTCTGCCTCTGTTTTAATATATTTAAACATGAATTTTTAAATGTTTATCAGTGTGAGGTATATATGATTTCCCAGAGAAAAATGAATTTACACCTACATTCTATAGAAAATGGCTTTTACTTGATAGGAAGACTCAACATTAAGACCTATACAACAGGTGAACAATCTCATGCGGAAAATCATGCTCACCCTTTAAGACATATGAATAGGGAAATATTGCAGGTCAATAGAAAGAATATAATGTAATTTTGAGTAAATAATACCATATATTTATGCATATATTTTTATAAATATAGTACGTTTTGTAAAAGTGTATTCTGAATCACTATAAGTTTTTACTTTTCAGTAAATTTAGGATAAAGAATAGAAATCCATCATATTCACCTTCGGGTAAATAAGACATAGGCCTATTTGTGCTGTTAAATTTACTGCCATAAACATGTTTCTTTTGAAATTTTAAAATTACAAGGACATGAAATACTTCTCCTATTTATTTATGCATTTCACATTAACTGTATTAGTCATGATAGTCCTGTTTACGCTGTGGTAACAAAGAGTCCTAAAATCTCAGTGGCTTTCAAAACCAAAACTATGGGTCTTTCCCATGCTATTTGTCTGCGACACATTGTCCAGGATGATAGAATAGCCTGGGGCTGGAGAATATACAGTTCTGTAGGCAGAGGGAAAGAGAATAATAGAAAACTGCATTTTGGTTCTTAAAACTTCTGATAAGAAGTGACACACATTACTCGTGCTCACATTTCATTGGCTAAAGCATATTATTTTCCCATAGCTGTGTTCAACAAAGCAGAGATGAATAATCGTTCTTTGGGGTAGGGCACTGCGGATGTGAACACTGAATTGGGCCCTTTTCAATTCTCTACTACCTCTTTGCCCTCTGAAATTAATAACTGCTCCTTGAAGGCAGAAAACATGTATAAGACAGTTTAGCCTCTCCTAGTCCAATATTTGTTTTCTAATAAATAGTAGAAAACAAGTCTCAGCGATTGACATATTAGTGGGTTCACAGTTTAATTTAAACTTATTGTGTGTATTTGTGTTCGTAGTATGCACTAAATTTGCACATTACATGTTTACCATAGATGCATATAAATTTTTCATTTACCTACAGTTCATTCAGCCAATGAAAAAGAGTGTCTGCTTTAACTTTATTGATATTTTAGGATTATTTAAAAGGTGCTTATTTAGTCCTCAGTTATGACCATTGTTATACAACAAAAGGCATCAAATATACTTTGGTCCACCTGAAATTAGAACGTGGTAAGGTACATTTACCACTCTTAATCACGTCTTGGATACAGTACAGTGTGGATAAAGGCAAGAGATATATTCTTACCCCGAATAAAGCCTGCCCAAATTACATATAATTTGTGATATTGTTTCCTAATTAACCATCTTTATTTTTATTCCTTTCAATATATTACACAATATTGTAAGTTTTAAAATGTGATTAATTACCCAAAGTTTAGAAAGGCCATTTTACAAACAATCCTACTACTTATTAAGTACAGATACATGAAAACATATCTGAAAATATAGAAAAAAGTATTTTTCTATAGCTACTCTGTTATTGCAGAGCATTGTAGGCACAATACAAAAACTCACTGAGAAACAGAAATCTAACTGTAGAAATTTTTATATGATATTAATAAATTCAATTAGTCTGTACAGATGGAGATTTCTATTTATTAATGCCTTAATTAGTTTTTCCTAAGTTTAGTACATGAAAAGCTTTTAGCAAGGTTAGAATGAGTGGCTTTCTTATATTTTCTCCTACAAAATTAAGTGATTGGCATAACCAAAGAAATTGTTAAACACCTAGAAACACACAAAGATGGAGGGGTACATTTAGAACTAACTGTCAATTGGTAACACATGACACAATGATGCAGTAAAATAGGAAAAAAACACGCATAACAAAGCTTACAATGCATATTATTATAAATAAGAGTAAAACGTAGCTTACCAACACTCTTCTGGAAGGTGATAATCATAATGACAATTGATAAGGGAAAAGGCAACCTGTACTGTTCTTCGGGTATTGTCAAATAATGGCAAACTGAACACCATGGCCCCGTAGATGAGTTCATCTATCACAGCATAACACTTTGCATTTAACTGAGGAATGCACAGGAAATACATACTACAGGTAAACTCTTATATTGAGGAAATATTAAGAGAGAAGTAGTATGTTTAAATAAAAAAAATTCTTGTCATTTATCTTCAACAACTACTTATTGAATGTCTAACATGCGAGTCCCTGTCCTGGGTTTTGGGATTACAACAATGATCAGACTAGTGACCTGCTGCATGGATATGCTTTCTAGTGAATTGACACTTACATAGAAAAAACTATAGCCCTATAAAATTAGTGTTTGAGGTAAAAAGTAAACTCTCTTATTTCCCAAGTTTAATGCCAAATAATGGAGAGCTGTTACTTTTTGTCATTCACAAAATTTAAGAGATTGAGAATCATCTTGACTGACAATTTTTTTAATCTGCATTTTGAAAATATTATTCAACTTAATTATCTAGTTTTTGTTGTTGAAGCATTTGTTATCAGTGTAGCTATCATTCTTTTGTAGGTGTTTTACTTTAGGGCTGTCTTCAAAAATTCTCCTTTTGCTTTTGATTCTTTAAAACATTTTTACTAAAAATTGTCTGAATATGGGTATTTTTGTATAGCCCACTTAATATATATCTTGGTAGCTGTAATCATAGATTTATATATATTTTAACATTTCTGAAAAATTCTAAGACATTATCTATTTGAATGTATTTATTTTGTTCATTCTATCCTGACTTTATTTCTTATAGACTTGTATTTTCTCATTTAATCATTAATATAACTTATTTTCTTCTTAATATATTTTATCTACTTTTCTCTGTATTGTATTTGTGATCATATATTCAAATGTACCTTAAAGTTCAGTAATTCTATCTTCCATTCTTTTTAACCTACTAATTAATCCATTCATTGAGATTTTAATCTCAGTGTATAGCATTTATTTATAAATTTTTGGTCAATTTTTTATGCTCATTTCCAATATTCTCTTATACTCTGATCATTTTTTAAATAATTTTTTACCATTTACTGTGTAATAATTAATATTCCCTATCTTGTATTTCCAGTATTTGAAATTTTGAGTCTTTATCTCTATGACATTGTTTGCTGATTTGGTCACTAGATTGCTTATTTCCCCCTTTTTGTTTTTTTTACTTTTAAAATTTTAAGTTTATGCTTCATTCAGTTTAACCTGTGGGAATCCTGAGGGTCTAAATTAGTGCTGTTGTTCTGTAGAGATTATTGGCATTTGTTTGTGTGGGGAACTGAATATCCTGAAACCACATTCATTCTTTTGAGGGCCCGGGTCATATGTAGGAAATTCTGACTCAGTTTCCCACTTTATTCTGGATTCAAGGCTTGGTTCCTATAATTGCTATTAGAACGTTTACACTTTTTATTGTTTATTAGCTCATAATTTTTTCTTAGTAAACTGGAAACATTTCCTTTCTTTTTAGCAAAGTAATACTTTAAAAATGCATGTTTGCTCATCTTTGCAATTGTGAATTGTGCTGCTATAAACATTTGAGTACAGATGTCTTTTTATATAATGTCTTCTTTTCTTGTGGGTAGATGTCCAGTAATGGGATTACTCAATCAAATGCTAGTTCTACTTGTAGCTCTTTGAGGTATCTCCATATTACTTGCCACAGAGATTGTACTGGTTTGCAGTCCCACCAGCAGCGTATGAGTGTTTTCATCTCTCCGCATCCATGCCAACATTTATTGTTTTGGGACACTTTGATAAAAGCCAATCTCACTGGAGTTAAGTGATAGTGCATTGTGGTTTTCATTTGCATTTACTTGATTGATTACAGATATTGCAAAGATGTGGAAACAACCCAACTGACCATCAATACATGAGTGGATTAATAAAATGTGGTATATGTATACCATTGAGTTCTACTTAGCCACCAAAAGCGATGGTGATCTAGCACCTCTTATATTATCCTGGATAGAGCTGGAGCCCATTCTACTGAATGAAATATCACAAGAATGGAAAAACAAGCACCACATGTACTCACTATCAAATTGGTATTAACTGATCAACACTTATGTGCACATATGGAAGTAACATTCACTGGGTGTTGGGCAGGTGGGAGGGGAAGGAGGTGATGGGTATATTCACACGTAATGGGTGCAGTGCGCACCCTCTGGGGGATGGACATGCTTGAAGTTCTGATTTGGGTGGGGCAAAGGCAATATATGTAACCTAAACATTTGTACCCCTGTAATATGATGAAATAAAAAAATAATTAATTAAAAAAAAGCAAAAAATAAAAATGCATGTTTGTTGTATTGTACACAGGGTCTGGTTATATGGTAAGATGAAATATCATCAGATAATTAAATATAACTACTGCTTGCTATAAATGTCATATTCTACTTCTCTTACACTTATTTTTCTAGTCATCTGTCTAATTTTCTGCTTTCCTCATAGATAAGAAAAAATGGATCATAATTGAACAGATATAGAAACATAATAACTTAGTGGAGTTACTCTGTACTAGTTTTAAGAATTCCATACTGACATGATATAAACATGTGTATATGGTGGAAAATGTAAATAAGAAAAAGTTAGTAATGAAACACAAACAAACATTACTTCTGGTGTCAGTCAGAAATCTTGCAAAAGTGGAGGTAAGCCATAAAGGGTAGCTCAGAATCAATAGGATTAGCATCTCTGCCTCTAAAAATACTATTGCAGCAATTGCTTTTCTACTACGCTCTCTGAAGACACTGTGAAGTAGCTACACACACTCATGAGTGACCATAGAGTGTATGAGTCTCTCCAGAATTCAAGGATGTTCCAGATTGACTCTGAGTTTTCCATGATTTGCACTGTGACTTGGAATGCTGCATGGCTCCGTAACATTTACTTTCCCAGAGGATTTCAGGCCCAGAAGTGAATGTGATCCCAGAGCAAATGCTACTATTCCTAAGAAATTTTTTTAAACCCAAGTTAAAATTGTGCAAACTTCCACTCTGTTAGACTTGTTCAACATTCTCTTAAGTGGAGTAAAGCATAATGAAAGGCAGCAAACAGGCACGTATCGAATGGAATATGAGTCAGGGCCATATTTATTCTGATAATTGCACATTGCCATGAGTCAGTCAGGCTTTTTTTAGTGAACTTACACCTGCAAAGCTTTTATTAGAATAAACTAAAGTGATGCAGGATATTAATGCTTCAGAAAAAAAGCAGTATATGTGATATATGTGTTTAAATTAAGAATACTGAGAGGTAATTGAATAATAATTTTCTAGTTTAGAAAAAGAAAGTGCATTATATAACCTCTGTATTTAACATTAACTCAGCAAAACATTCATTATGTGTCCAGTATTTTTTAGGCACTACCCTAAGTACTAAAGATTCAGCAATAAACAAAGTAGATGAGATCTCTGTGGTGATATAGCATAACAACTTAATAAAAAGTTGTTTTTATGAGTAATACGAAGGAGGTGCTCTAACACTTACACATTGAAACGTATATCAGGATTTTCAACTGTAACCTGGAGGATCAGGAAGCATTACCTACAGAGTAACATTTAAGTTGAGAACTAAAGGTTGAGTTAGTTGTTGGGACATGGGGCCAATGAAGTAAGGGAGAGTGGGAGGGCTCTGTGGGGGAGAAATAACACTCCAGCATTTATATTCCAAAAAGAATAGTTTGTGGTTATCTCTTGAAACAAGAAACATTGCAATTTTGGCATCTAAATGTATGAATGAGGCAGAGTGACACTCTTTAAAAACTATCAGTGTCTTCACTTAACAATAAAACAATTATTATTAACAATAAAAGCACATAGTGAAAATAAGTTATGTAATATTTTAGTGAAAATTTATACATTACATTGTTATAAGTAAGTGGCCTATGAAATATTCTCATAGGAGTAGCCTTTGACTGATACCTTAAGAAATTACATATACATTGCATTTTTAATGTTTTTAAAAACTCTACAACCTAAGGAAGTATTTTTAACTTAGGAGCTCTCTTTTCAGAAAACAATAGATGTTTGTGTGGAAGTGTTGAAAAGAGAACACTTAAAGAATTCTTTAAGAAACTATTTTTAATGAGGTAATCTATGTGGTAGTTAAGTAGAATAAAAATAAATAAAAATCAATAGTTGTACTTTGACTGTCATTAACCAAAAGAGAATGTAATCGAAAGTGATGGGAAGGTTCTAGGACATCTACCTGTCTTTCACTGGCAGGAAAGAGAGATATGCCAGAAACTGTTTGACGGCAAAGGAAAAAGAAAATACTGTTTCTGATTGTCCTACCCTAATTTTATGCCATTTAATAAATTCATTTCAGCTGTGTTCTAGAAACTGTATATGCTGAAGTGATCTTAAATTCACTCTAATCCACTGGGAAACCTTAAAAATGCTGATTTTTAGTTCTGCCCCAGTGATTCTGCAATCATTGGTCTGAGATATATCCTAGGCATCGCATTTTAACAGGTCCATAGAGCAGCCAAGGTTGAAAGTCACTATTCTGGCCGGGTGCGGTGGCTCACGCCTGTAATCCTAGCACTCTGGGAGGCCGAGGCGGGTGGACAGCTCAAGGTCAGGAGTTCAAGACCAGCCTGAGCAAGAG
>CAUYRT010059296.1:0-29920 GCA_963574885.1 Lepilemur ruficaudatus
GACAACTAAAAATATATAGAAAAAAATTAGCCGGGCCTGGTGGCACATGCCTGTAGTCCCAGCTACTCGGGAGGCTGAGGCAGGAGGATCGCTTGAGCCCAGGAGTTTGAGGTTGCCGTGAGCTAGGCTGACGCCACGGCACTCTAGCCTGGGCAACAGAGTGAGACTCTGTCTCAAAAAAAAAAAAAAAAAGTAAAAAACAAAAGAGGTCGTTGGGGCTGTAGGAGGTGGCGGCCAAATCAGCACAGATGTGAGCAAACATTCACTTTCCTAGGACTCTTGGTGAATTTGTAGGTTGCCCACCCATTCCCGGTCCCTTAGGCACAGGCAAGACATCTGTTCTCAGACCCCTGGAGTTTTGGGAGCCCAGTGGGCTGTGGCAGAAGCCACGGGCGTCCCTCCTCCGTGGAAAGGCTTGTTTGCTGGGTGCACCCTCCCCACCCCCGCACGACGTCTGGGCACGCAGGTGTTGGCGTGGCCATGTGTCTCTCTCGTGGCCAACAGCTGCCCCCAGCGACTCTACATGCAGACGAAATAAGCCTTTGTTCTTCAAGCCACTGAGATCTCTGTGCTGCTTGTTGTGGCAGCATCTTCCTGCCTCTCCTGGCGGAAACCGAGAACATCAGAGCTTCAGGTCTCTGTGCAGGGGCTACCCCAGGACACAGCCAAGACGGAACTGGCCAGCGGGAAGCTTTCGGGGGTGGACGCCCTCAGGACTGGGCGAGGAGCTGAGGCAGCAGGTGGCAACCGAAGCCTTGGGTGACCCCACGGCCAGGGAGCCCTTCAGAGCTGAAACCGTGAGTCAAGGTGGCGGAGCCTTTAACATTCCCCTGGTGACAACTGACCACTTCCCCGTGGCGGCTCAGGGAGGGCCGACCTGGCTCTAGCTGGGGGTGATTCCTATAGAGACCCCCCCCGCAGGGGCATGAGAGCCTCAGTGCTGATGGGGGGCTCTGGGAAGCCCACCACAGCATCTGCTGTGGTTGCTGATCCAGGACACTTCACCCAGCTTCATGCACCTCCAAGGCCATCTGACCAAGCTCTCCCATGACCACGCTCCAGGGATCCAAGGGGGAGGGTTGAGGGTGTCCCCAAGGGCAAGCCAGGCCCCAGCTGTTGAGCAGGAGATGGGAGCCAGCGTCCAGCGTCCTGTGGGACCAGAGACGGCAGAGGGACCAGAGCTGGCAGCCCTCCTGGAATCTGCAGGGAGGGGGTGGGGACGGGGGACCACGTGGCTGATATAAATAGAGCCCGGCTTTTCTCAAGCTCCTCGGGCGGGGAGGGGTGATGTCTGGCAGCAGCGAAGACCAACCCACTTGGCATCTCTGTGAAACACCTAAGAGCTTCGAATGCCAGGTCAGGCCGTGACCAGTGTCTCTGGCTCTTTCCCTTTGAAGACTGTACCGGAAGCAAAGGGTACTGCTGCCGAGGACATCTTAGACCTTGTAGGAAGGACGTTATCAGGCGGTGCTGCATGTCCCTTCCCTCTGGCCGGCGCCCCTCAAGTTCTCGGTGGGTATCCTGCAGCCTGGTCCCCCACCCGGCGGGGCCTCCCTTTAGTCCTGGCCTCTGAGACCCCGTGCTGCCTGGGCTTCCGGAGTGTCTGGGCAGGGAGTGGTGGCAACGTCCTGTGTCCGACATTCCTCCCAGGCTCCTGGGGGCCGGGGGGCCCTACCTGGGCTGGACCGTGGAGCAAACGGAGCTTGGCCTGACTTGCAGCAGGCCGATCCGGGCGGGCAGGTGGAGGCCAAGCTGGGATCCGAGGGGTTCAGGCTGGGAAGGTGGCCCCGTGAGGAGGGCCAGAGGCCATGCTGGGCAGAGCCTTGCGAGGGCATTCGGTTCAGAATCCCTGAGTCAGGCTCCAGGGGTAACCGGAAGGGGGCAGGTGGGGAAGGGAGTCCCCCAGTGGAGTCAACAGGGAGCCGCGAGAGCCCACCTGGCCTGCCCCGCTGGGCGCTCGGCCGTCGAAAACTGCCTGTTTGTCTGAGATCTCAGTCGCTGCGCCCAGCAGTCCGGAAGCTGGGCCGGAGCGGGTGCGTGTGCTCAATGTTCTCATAGGAAATTGAACCCAGTCCTGGGTCTCGGCTTACTCTCCTTAGGAGACAGGATCCCAGGGCTGGGGTCAGAGGTCCCCACAACACTCGCGACTGTACCTCCAAGTCGGGGCGGGGGCGAGCCTTCAGCCGAGTCTCTGCCAGAAGCCAGAGACATTTCCTGCTCTGGGGAGGAAACCGTTATCTCTGGCGGGGAAAAGCCAGCTAATGAAAGCGGCGCCCATCTCCGGTTTACGAAATGCAGAGCTCAGCTGATGCCACGAGCACCCTGGAGGTTAACAGGGCAGATTTTGAAGTCCCCACGGAGAGGTGGGATCCACCTTAGATCACGCGGCTGCCAAGCCATCCGGCTGGGGTATTTATTCCAGTTGTCGGCACTTTGAAACCAGAACTATGGGCCTCTAGCTATTTCTCCTCGCATGGTTTTCTCGGGGTCGCTCTAGGGATGTTGCAACATCCACTCCCGGTTTGCACGGCCCACGCAGGGTCAGTGTGTACCTGTAAATGTCACATACGGGGTGGAAACCCCGCGGCTGCCATGCGTGTTGTGTGTACACACACTGCAAACCCCCAGCATACGGTAGTTTGGTTTTGTACAGTCCTGTGTATTTTTCAGTAAGTTAGAAAGGAAAAGTGCCTTTCTATCCCCCCAGGTATTTTTAAATTTCTGATGTTCTTTACTCCCACCCACGCATCTGAGTTTTATGCTAGTGTCGTTTCCCTGTGGCCCGGAGACCCTCCTTGTCATTGGCCGCCTTTCTACAAAGGGTCTCCCACTTCTCGATCTGACGACGGCTTCGTTTCACCCGCACTCCCTGGACACAGCATCTGGGCCGCGGCGTTTCCTCTTATCACTTTGGTGACGCTGCTCAATGTCTTCTGTCCCCGAGTGTCTACTGCCTTCCACGTCTTCGTTCCCCGTGTACGATGTCCACTTCTCTGATTTTTATTCCAAATGCCCATCAGCTGATGCGTGGAGAGACAAACTGTGGTGTATCCACACCGTGGAACGTTATTCAGCTGTCACATGAATGCAGCTTTGACACTCGCTGCCACAGCATGGATCACAGAGGAACCTGGAAACGTGACACTCAGTGACACGGAAGGCCACATATGGTACGTTCCATTACGTGAAATGTCCAGGACTGGCCAATCCGTAGAGACAGACAGTCGTGGCGGCCAGGGGCTGGCGACTCTGATCGCCATGGGGACCTGGGGGTGGTGACAGCTGAGGGATAAGGGGCTACTTTTTGGGGTGACAAAATATTCTAAGATGTGGGGATGCCTGCGCGACTCGGTGGTACCGGCGGCTGCTGAGTTGCACACTTTGAGTGGGTGAGTCGTGTGGTCAGTGAACGATATCTCAGTAGACGGTAGCCAACGAGACCTGGAAGGTTCTGGTAGTAAAGTCCCGATTCCTCCGACGCGCTGCGGGGTGCGTTGCAGGGCCGAGCGCAGAACAGCCGCTCCGTGAGTGTCTGTGGACTGACCCGTCGACGACAGAGCTTCCCAAAAAGGTGTGTGTTTGTTTTTTTTTTTTTTTTTAGACAGAGTCTCACTTTGTTGCCCGGGGCTAGAGTGCCGTGACGTTAGCCTAGCTCACAGCAACCTCAAACTCCTGGGTTGAAGCGATCCTTCTGCCTCCGCCTCCCAAGTAGCTGGGACTACAGGCATATGCCACCATGCCCGGCTAATTTTATATATATATATTTAGTTGGCCAATTAATTTCTTTCTATTATTAGTAGAGACGGGGTCTCGCTCTCGCTCAGGCTGGCCTCGAACTCCTGACCTTGAGCAATCCACCCACCTCGGCCTCCCAGAATGCTAGGATTACAGGCATGAGCCACCGCGCCCAGCCGGGGTACAACAATTTTGACACCCACTGACTGGAAAGTTTGCTCAACTTAATTTTTCAATTGGAATTGTGTAAGCTGAACCAATTGAGATGTCTGTGGTGTTGTGAGCACTGTTGTTTCTACTGTGAATTCTTGGTCCTCTTCAATTAGAGCATGAACAAGATGTGTCTTTTCCACAAAGATTGATGTGGTTGGTCTGACCCTGTGGCCTTCATCTTCAACATTGTCTCATCTCTTCTTGAAATGACTTATCCATTTGTAAACTGCTGATTTCTTTGGGCATTGTCCCCATAAACCTTTTGTAAAGCATCACTGATTTTTACCATTCTTCCACCCAAGCTTCACCATAAATTTGATGTTTGTTCTTGCTTCAATTTTAGCAAAATTCATGTTGTTCCAATAGGGACTCTTTTCGAACTGATGTCTTATTCTTCTTCATGCCTCAAACTAGATCCTTCCTGTTCAGGCACATTATAACAACTTAATATGAGTTTATTTTGGTGCAAAAGAATTCTGAAATTTATGCATAGTTTTTTCATAATACTCATTTTCCATGAGCTTTTTAAAGACCCCTTGTGTATGTCTCTATGTATAGTAAACACCATGGCTTCGTACCAGTGCCCCCAATTCTAATCCATCATCACAAAGTTCATTCTAGCTTTCTCTCCTTTTTTGATTTCTACTAAACTTCTTAGCAAACAATCACTTGGCCACATCCTTAGTATCCTCTAGGACATTCTTTTTCATTCTTTACATGGCCAGCCTGAAAATTTTCAAAATCTCTGTGTTCTGCTTCTCTTTTAATTATAAATTCCAACTTTAAGTCATTTCTTTCCTCTCATGTCTTACTGTATATGGTTAAAAGTAACCATAAGTCTCCTTCAGTAATTTTCTTAGAAATTTCTTCTGCCATATACTAATCCTCCACTCTTAAATTCCACCTTCCATAAAGACATGGGCACAATTTAGCCGAGTTCTTCACCATTTCATAACACAAATGGCCTTTACTCCAGTTTCTAATAAGGTATTCCTCTTTTCCACCTGAGCCCTCACCAGAATTGCCCCCAATACTCCATTTATGACAAGCTAGGCTTTCTCTGGCTAGCTTCTCCAATTTTTTCTAGCCTCTACCCATTACTCAGTCCGAAAGCTACTTCCAGATATTTGTTATAGCAACAACCCCACTCTGAGAACCAATTTTCTGTCTTAGTCTGTTTTGTGCTGCTATAATAGAATATCAGAATCTGGATAATTTATAAACAATAGATGTTTATTTAGCTCACAGTTCTGGAGGCTGGGAAGTTCAAAATCAAAGAGCTTCATCTGGTGAGGGCATTCTTGCTGCATTATAACATGGTGGAAGGTATCACATGGCCAGAGAGTGTGCTTGAGAGCAAGAGGGGACCACACTCGCCTTTATAACCAACGTACTCCCATGATAACTAACCCACTCCTTCAATGATTATGTTAGTCCATTCATGAAAGCAGAGCCTTCATTACTTAGTCACCTCTTAAAGGTCCTACCTCTCAACACTGTTGCATTAGAGATTAAGTTTCCAACACATACACTTTAGGGAACAAATTTTAACCATAGAAATGCCCAATAGTAAAAAAAGAATATAAAATTGTAACCAAAAAAAAAAAAAAAAGACAGGAATATTGAAGACTCAGACACCTCAGGAATAAAAGTTTAGGTCATGACACTGAGACACCTGGCCCACTGAGCTTCTGGCTGGGAGCAAAGGAAATACAGAATAAGGGCCAGGCACAGTGGCTCATACCTGTAATCCCAGCACTCTGGAAGGCTGAGGCGGGAGGATCATTTGAGCTCAGGAGTTTGAGACCAACCTGAGCAAGAGTAGGACCCGATCTCTACTAAAAAAAAAAAAAAAAAAAAAAAAAAAAAAAGAAAGAAATTAACTGGATGACTAAAAATATATAGACAAAATATTAGCCAGGAATGGTGGCACATGCCTGTAGTCTCCGTTACCCAGGACGCTGAGACAGGAGGATCGCTTGAGCCCAGGAGTTTGAGGTTGCTATGAGCTAGGCTGATGTCACGGCACTCTAGCCCGGGTAACAGAGTGAGATTTTGTCTCAAAAAAAATAAAAATAAAATTAATTAATTAATTTAAAAAAAACCCAGAATAGGTAGTAGAAGAGGGAGATCATGAATATCAACTATGGCTTCATGGCCAGTTACAAAAACAAGGACTGTAGTAGCTTTGCATATATTCTCCTTACTTATTATATGTTATCTCACATCTGGCACTGCTGTGGTCTTTGTATTTATTTCTAAATATTAACCATTTTCTTCCTTTTCCTCATTATTATTTCATATGCCAGTTGTTGGAGATTAACTTTACAACTTAAACTTTAGTTAACATCATATTTGGTAAACTATGTCTGAATTGAAAAGCATTTAATATAGCCAGTGTTGAAGTATAATTTTGTAATTTGAATTTTTTTCAATTGTAGTAAAATATGCATAACACAAAATTTACCATTTTAACCATTTTTAAGTGTACAGTTCATTGGCATGAAATACATTTAGATTGTTGAACAAACATAACTACCATCCATCTCCAGAAATTTTTTATCTTCCCAAACTGAAGTTCTGTAACTCATTAAGCAATACCTGTGTCCCACCCCCCAGGGCCTGGCAACCATTGTTTTACTTTCTGTCGCTATGAATTTAACTACTCTAGGCACCTCGTATAAGTGGAATCATAAAATTTTTGCCTTTTTGTAACTGGCTTATTTAAGGTATAATTTTTTTCATAAACAATTTGTGTTTATTCAATTTATCTTTTTTTTTTGACTCACAAAAACAGGTATTTATCTATCTCTCAAATAATTGTTTCAAAGGAAGGAGATAAAAAGTAGATAGCTCAGCTCCACAATGCTCTGTTGCCTAGAGGCTATCCTCATCTGCACAGCCAAAGCTGGCTAAAATCCATCCCAGGGCCTAATAATTTAAGGACAAGACTCCACCAAGCATTGCCTTGTTTGATCTTTCTTGGAAATTTGTCCGCTTCCTCTTTGAAGTTCATTCTTTGAATCCTCTGGATTCTAGGAATTCTTTCTCTCTTTCTTTCTCTCTCTCTCTCTCTCTCTCTTTTTCTCTCTCATTCCCCTGTAAAATATAATTTTTTTTAAGGTAAATTCAGCTGAGAGTTGTGGTGGCGCCTGTAGGCCCAGCTATTCAGGAGGCTGAGGCAGGAGGCTCCCTTGAGCCCAGCAGTTTGAGGTTGCTGTGAGCTATGATCGTACCACTGCACTCCAGCCTGGATGACAGAGTGAGACCCTGTCTCCAAAAAAGGTAAAAAAAAAAAAAAAAAAAAAAAAAAAAAAGGTAAATAAATAAAAATAAATTTAAAAATAAAAAGGTAAAATCATAACTCTCATACAAATATAAAATAAATACTTGTGAGAGATTTTATTTATCTCGTTAATTAATGAGGGAACCAGTAAGATGTTACAATTAGCTCAAAGGAGAATTCAAAGAGCGACACATATGTAGGCAACAAGAAATGCTAGAATGAATTTATGAAAATGATGCAAAATGGTCTAACCACAGGAAAATAATTGTATTCCACCAGACGCAATTAATTTGCGTTTCCATGGCCTAAAGTTGTTTGCATTATTACTACAAATTTTCTACAAATTACAGAGCTATAAAATAGCCCAAAAAAACAATGAAAGGAAAACATAACCAGGAAGTGTGTCAAAGTAGAATATTTGATAGCAGACACATAGAGCGTGGGTGGATATTGACAGAATAGCACTGAGGGAAAAAACAAACGGAGTAGGACTGTGCCAGTTACCAGTTTATTGCTTCTCAGCTCCAAGGCTATCTTTCTTTTTCTTGCTCTGAGTTATTGATCTAGATCTGGACGCCGTGAACGTTTCTCATTTGCCAGCGGCTGCAATGCTAGGCCTATCCGCAGAGGGCACTGGAGGGGACACTGCAGGCATAGCAGAGGCGGCCCTGTCCCCTCCTAAATCTGCTTGTTCCTGTCCTGTCTCCCGTGGGACTCAGCCTCCAGCAGGCTTCCACCCCCGCGCCAGTGGGTGGCTTCCAGCTCCCCATCTTGGCCTGTGGCTGCACACCAGCCCTGAGCTGAAGCACTCCCGTGAATTTCTCTGCCACTTAGTAGGCTGCAGCCTCGCCCCCTTCAAGGAGGTCTGAATTTTGGTCCCAGAATGAGGCCTCTTCCAAGTTTGTTCCTCCCTTGGGTGTTCTCCCTCAACCTGAAAGGTAGTAGTGCTGTTCACATTTGCTATTCTTTTTGTTTTAATTACTTTATAAGGTACATGTGCAGATTTGTTACCTGGATATATTGCACAGTGGTGAAGTCTGAGGTTTTTGTGTAACCTTCACTACATAGTATCCATTAGGTCATTTCCCATCCCACACCTCCCTCCACCCTCCCGCCCTTCCAAGTTTCCAGTGTCTATTATTCTGCCCTCTAGATCCTTGTGTACTCATTATTAGCTCCCACTTACAAGTGAGAACATGTGGTAGTTCATGTTTCTGAGTTATTGCACTTAAGCTAATGGCCTTCAGTTCCATCCATGTTGCTGCAAAAGACATGATATCATTCTTTTTCTGGCTAAGTAGTATTCCATGGTGTGTGTGTGTGTGTGTGTGTTTCTGTATCTTACAAATTTTCTATATCTAATCATCGTTGAGGGATAGTTAGGTTGATTCCATACCTTTGCTATTGTGTATAGTACTGCAGTAAACATACTAGAGCAGGTATCTTTTTGATATAATGATTTCTTTTCCTTTGAGTAGATACCTAGTAGTGAAATTGCTGGATTGAATGGTAGATCTATTTTTATTTCTTGGAGAAATCACCATATTTTTTCCATAGAGGTTGCATTATTATTATTATTATTATTTTTTGAGACAGTGTCTCACTCTGCCCAGGCTAAAGTGCTGTGGCGTCAGCCTAGCTCACAGCAACCTCAAACTCCTGAGTTCAAGCAGTAGTGCCTCAGCCTCGCGAGTAGCTGGGACTATAGGCATGTGCCACCATGTCCAGTTAATTTTTTCTATATATTTTTAGTTGATCAATTAATTTCTTTTGATTTTTAATAGAGATGGGGTCTCGCTCTTGCTCAGGCTGGTCTCGAACTCCTGAGCTCAAGCAGTCCTCCTGCCTCGGCCTCCCAGAGTGCTAGGATTACAGGCATGAGCCACTGCGCCTGGCCACATTATTATTATTTACACCCTCACCAACAGTGTATAAGTGTTCTGTTTTCTCCACATCCTTATCAGCATCTTTTTTTTTTTTTTTTACTTTTTAGTAGTGGCCATTCTGACTGGAGTAAGATGATATCTCACTGTGGTTTTAATTTGCATTTCTTTGATAATTAGTGATGTTGAACATATTTTCATATGCTTGTTGGTCATTTGTATGTCTTCTTTTGTAAAATGTTTATTCATGCCCACTGCCCACTTCTTAATAGGGTTGTTGTTTTTTTCCTTGTTGAGTTGTTTGAGTTCCTGAATTCTGGATATTTGTCCTTTGTTGGACGCATAGTTATGAATATTTTCTCCCATTCTACAGGTTGTCTATTTACTCTGTTGATTATTTCTTCTGCGGCGTAGAAGCTTTTTAGTTTAATTAAGTCCCATTCGTTTATTTTTGTTTTTGTTGCCTTTGCTTTTGGCGTCTTACTCATAAATTCTTTGCCTACACCAATGTCTAACAGAATTTTTCCTAGGTTTTCTTCGAGAACTTTTACAGTTTCAGGTCTTACTTTTAAGTCTTCAATACATCTTGAGTTAATTTTTGTATATGGTGAGAGACAGGGATCCAGTTTCATTCTTCTGCATATGGAAATCTAATTTTCCCAGCATCATTTATTGACTAGGGTGTCCTTTCCCCAGTGTATGCTTTTATTTGCTTTGTCAAAGATTAGGTGGTTGTAGGCTTTATTTCTGTGTTCTCTATTCTGTTCCATTGATCTATGTGCCATTCTTTAGAGTATTTGTTGCTTCTCTTAATAGTTAATTATGTTTTACTAGTTAATAACTTTTGTATTAAACTTTTCCTAATTATTGGTGTTGTGTCTGCTTCCTTACTGATACAACCACAAACTTGTTTATTTTCTGGCCAGGTGTAGTGGCTCAAACCTGTAATCCTAGCACTCTGGGAGGCCAAGACAGGAGGATTACTGAGGCCAGGAGTTTGAGACCACCCTGAGCAAGAGCAAGACCCCATCTCTATAAAAAAATAGAAAAATTAGTCGCAGCTACTTGCTAATTGGGAGGCTGAGGCAGGAGGATCACTGGAGCCCAGGAATTTGAGGTTGCAGTGAGCTCAAACTCTAACACCACTGCACTCTAACCAGGGCCACAGAACGAGACTGTCAAAAAGAAAAACTTACTTATTTTTGTCTTATTTATTTCTTAAAGTCCTCAAATCCATATTATTACCCTAACAAAATAAATATGTTAGCATGTTCTCATGTCACATTTTCTAGGATTTCAGTTCCAAGTTGTAACTGTGATATAGTTATACTTTCTCTCTTTTTTGGTCCTAGTTGATTTTTCTTTTTTAAGGCTATAACAAATTTTACTTAGATATTTGATGTCTTACTTCTGATATCTCAAAGCACAGCTGGAATTTTGTTTCTCTTCTCATTTGAGTACTTCCTCAAAAATGTTTTCAGTATAGGTCCTTGCGTGACAAAATTTCTGAGACATCTATGCCTGAGACGTAATGTCAGTTTTGATATGCCTTTATATTTGAATGACAATTTAGCTTCAAATGACAATTTATATTTGAACAATTTATTTAGAATTTTAAATATAAAATTCTATGCTCTAGTTTCTTCTTTTTGGTGCTTAATAAATATGGCTCTTTTGTCTTTTTGCAGCCAGTGTGCTGTTGAGAAATCTAATATCAATGTGATCTTTGTTTTTGTTCCTTCATAGATTACATGTTCTCTCTTTCTAGAAGGTTTCAGAATTTCTTTTTTATCTGTGTTACTTTTAAATTCCACTATAACAGACTGCATGCGGTGGTGCACACGTGTAGTCCCAGCCGCTCTGGGAGCTGAGGCAGGAGGATCGCTTGAGCCCAGGAGTTGGAGGCTGCTATGAGCTAGGCTGACACCATGGCACTCTAGCCCAGGAAAGAGATGTGCTTCACAGTCAAATAGACTTCATGTACACCCTAGCCCCATAATATCCTAACTGTGTGACATTTAGCAAGTTGCTCAATCTTTCTGATTCTTATTTACTCATCAGTAAAAGTGTGAATTAAGTGAGAATCCAGATAGGAAAATAACACACATGGCAGGTATTCAGGAGAGAGAATTTAACACAGAGAACTAGGTATAAAGGTGTAGACTGAAGAACTGAAAGACCAAACAGGGGAAGGTGAAGCTACCCAGTGATTAAGCAACTGCCTTAGTGATTAAGCTACCCAGTGATTAAGCAATTGCATCCCCCACGGTGGGGACAAAAGGAGAACTTAGTGTGACTGGGGCTCAGGAGACAGGGCCCTTCACTGGGATCTGTAGGAGCAACTGGAGCTATGGAGAAGGTGTGTCCCCTGGGTCAGAGCCAGGGAGAGAAGAGAAACACCCTTGAGTCGCCTCTCTTGCAGCCCTTCAGTTTCCTTCCAGTGCCTTCTCGTTGTCAGCCAGAAGCTTGTTTCCCAGCAAAGAAGCCTGGAAAAGGTAGTTTGCAAGAATCCACCCCTGTGATTCAAGGCAGAGTAAAGGAAGGGCACAGACATTCCCATAGTCACTCAGCCGTCCTTATTCTTTTCTTGTTTAGCCCCCCAGATATGACTGTCAGAATGAAAATCCTATTACCAGCTTCCTTGAGCCTGCTGATGTGAATTTAACTCCAGTAGGCATTAGCTGGAATACTTATACTAATCTAATTCTTTGTATAGTTGCAAGAACATGCCCTTTAGCCACGGAAGGGCTGCATTCAAATCCTGCCTCCACTAGTTACTTGCTGTGTAATCATGACCAAGATGAATGATCCCTCTGAGCTTATTCTTTCTTTATACATGAACTAGAAAATATATATACATTTTCAAGGGCATTAAATAAAATTGTATATGTGAAATGTCTGGCAAATTCTAGCAACTCAGCTAAATCCCTATATATATCTTGGGTGGAGAAAAAGTATAATTGTTATGCTCACATTGTGTTTTGTTCCAGATTCACTGGAATTTTGCAAATTACTATTTTAAATGTAAAATCAATTTAACAATACAATTACATGACTAAAAAATATTCATAATCCCCACTGGGATTGGGGAGTAGTATTCCCAATGAGGAAAAACTCACATACAATATGAAACTCATTTGTATTTGTTAGAGAAAATGATGGAACCAAGTTTTCTACAAAGCGTTCATCACAAAAGGAAGTTATTTTAATTATAACAATTGTGCACCTGGTTCTTCTTACAGCAGGCTCATATTTGCATATCTGCTTCCCAGGTAGAGACATATAACTAGGAAATTCTCTATCTGCCCGCAATCTAATCCTGGCTGTCTGTACCTTTTTTTCCATGGCCTCAGGGATTATAACTGCAGCCTGACTGTCTCCAATCCATTTGCATATAGCAGCCACAGTAATCTTTCTAAAATGAAACATGATCAAATCAATCTCCTACGCACTGCATTTAGAATCAAAGGAAAACTCCCCAGGTTGGCATGGAGGGCCCTTTGTCATCAGTTTCTGGCTGACCTTTCCTGTCTTGTCTTTTATCACTGCCCCTTACAATCTTGGCCTTGAGGTCCTGATCTGCTCTTGGACTGTGTTCTTTTTTGGCAACTGGCTCTTCCTCCACTTGCCTTTACCTGGCTTACACTAATCCTTCCTCCTTCCTCCTTCCTCCTCGGTGCCAGTGTCTCCCTCTCTTCATCTACACCACCTTCCCCCAAGTCTGGGTTGGCTGTTTTTTTTTTTAAATCACAAGTGTATGTTCTGCTCACAATTTGGTTAGGGTTTATTTAAGATCTAGGGAAATAAATGAATGCCCTTTGAGATATACATGTAGTCATTTTGGAGTTAACAATTTAAACAGCTGGTCTAAAATGCTTAGATTTTGCTGACTGCAGAGTTTAGGAGTTAGTTTAGGTTGGCCAAGCAAAGAGTCATCCACGTTGTGATGTTGGGCACATTCCCCCACCTTACCTATACCTTACTGCTGTGTTCTCTCCCCTTGGACTGTTCGATGCTCCAAGAGTACATTCTATGAGCTTCTATGAGTCCTGAGGGTTTTACTTGTTTGTTTTTCAGCTTTAAGTAAAATCATGGCTGATAATTGTCTGGAAACATCCCAGGAGCCCTCACATGAAGAACCAGCTAAAAAGTACCGTCATTGTATTAAAAAGGGAGATTTTTTTCCCAGTTCTGTTTTAAAAAGAAGAAAAGGGCTCTGATGTCAGAGACATGCTTCACCTTAGCAGAAACATAATCTGAAATGTATGTAACTAAGTTGTCAAGATTAAGAAAGTGCTGGAATTTCTTGGTGCTAAAAATGTAATTTAAGAATTCCTGTAATGACAAAGATGTAGGAAAATGTAGCTAATGAAGCTAAATATCTGCAGCTCTATTATGTAATTACTTTCATTTATGTCTTAAATAAAATAATAGATATGGTGTAATCACTTTAAAAAATAGCCTGTTTATTAACCATTTATATATGTGACCTAAAGAAAAGGGAGAAAGGCAACTTTAAAAAAAAAAACTCGGCTGGGCACAGTAGCTCACGCCTGTAATCCTAGCACTCTGAGGCCGCCGAGGCGGGAGGATTGCTCGAGGTCAGGAGTTCAAGACCAGCCTGAGCAAGAGCCGAGACCCCTCTCTACTAAAAATAGAAAGAAATTAATTGGCCAACTAAAAATATATAGAAAAAATTAGCTGGTGGTGCATGCCTGTAGTCCCAGCTACTTGGGAGGCTGAGGCAGGAGGATCACTTACGCCCAGGAGTTTGAGGTTGCTGTGAGCTAGGCTGACCCCATGGCACTCTGGCAGGGGCAACAGAGTGAGACTCTGTCTCAAAAAAAAAAAAAAAAAAAAACAAAACCCCTCACTGGAATGGCTATCATGCTTTTTTCTTTATTTATTGTAAGAAAATTAATTTTGATTTAAGTGTTTTAAAATAACCTGTCACCATCCAGGAAATAAATCAATAGAAGAGTACATTGGAATAACTATTTTTTTATTTTTTGTTTACATGTTTGTTTCTGCCACACACCGGAATCTCAGGAAAACAGGAGCTCGGTCTTTGTCACGGATATGACATTGTCTTACGAGTGAACGACTTCCCAAATCGAAGCTACATATCTTCGACAAAATTTTCCACAATTGCATCCCTCAACTCCAAAGGCAGGAAAAATAAAATTATCAAACTTCCACTGTCAATATCATTTACTAAGTTGACTGCAGTTTGAAGAGCACTTCAGGAGGTACTGTGGGGTAAGCCACAAAGAACACAAAAAGGAAAACGTTTTAGATGGAAGTGGTAAAAACTTCCAAATTATAAAATATTACTATGCTTATATATATTTCACAATGCAATGTATGTTATACAATAAAAAGATTAAAGTATTTGTTACTGATTAGAATAGTGTCTGCTAGAAACCCGTAAGAAGTGTACAAACAGCCATCTGTCAGAGGTGACTCTTGTCCCACCCTTCTTAGGGACGACCAAAGCTTTCACCTAGACACACACCACTGGGTTTCTTCAGGGACACCTTAATTATTTTAGTTGTTAAGAGGAATCAAACTAATCTCACGATGGGAGCACAGGGAGTAGGGACAAGCGTTACATTTTGGAAAACAATCCGTGGGAAAATAAGTCATGCAGCGCAGGGTTTAATTTGGAAATGCAAATATCTGTCGATTAAGTTTTCAATTGTGTGGACAATAAAGGAGTCGTGAGGGCAAAGCAGTAGTGACCAAAAAAAAAAAAAAAAAGAAAAGAAAGAAAGAAAATTAAAAAGGAAAGAACACAGAAGGCACAGAGAAGGGGTTTATTTTCATAAATTGTATTAATTTACATTATACATTGTATTACATTTAAGTAAGGTGACTTTCTTCACTCAAATAATTTCACCCATTTTAAACCATAAGATATCGGTAGAAAAAAAAAATCCTATCTGGGCCATTTGATGTAATCTTTCTGCGTCTCATTCTGGAAGGTAAGATGAGGACAGACTGTTGCTCTCCTTGGTGTGTTCACAGCAGGAATCAGGCAGCAACTTAACCAGACATTAAGTTTCCCCCTCTTCCTTCGGGTCTACGTGCCAAAGCTCCCTGTACCTGTCAGAATGTTCTAGGTTTGGGCTGGTGGAGGCCAAAAACCTGGAGGTTGGATTCTGGAGACCTGGTTTCCGGTACCGCTTCGTAGCTTGTGACATTGAGCACAATACTTGTTTTTCAGCGCTCTGGTTTCATTATTTGGGAAATGGGAACAATATATCTGCTTTTATAAGGTTGTTGGGCAGATGAAACGGGCCTGTGTGTGAAAAGCCCTTTAGAACTGTAAAAAGCTCCCCAGATGTTAGTTATTATCTTCTTTAAAGGGCACAGAATTTGTTTCAGTTGTAGAGGAGATTGCAAAGAGGCTCCTTGACACTTCAGTCATAACTTGACCCTGAGCTTAATCTCGCTGCAAAGCGAAAGGGTGCTTGCGCCCTGCGGCAGCCCGGGGCACGGTCACCCACGCGGCCGGTTCGGTCACTGCCGTATTCCGTGCGCCCCCCCACAGTCCTCCCACCGGTCTCCCGGGAGGGCCGCGAGTTCTTCGCCATTTGGGTGGCGCCAGCGAGAGGGCGTGGGCCGGGGCGGAACAGGACCCGCGGCCCGGGGAGGGGGCGGGGCGAGGGGCGGGGCCCACGCGGAGGGCGTGGTCTTGGTCCCCCATACCTCCCCCCTCCGGCGTTCCCCCCTCGGCGTCTCGGGCGACCGGCGCGTCGGGCTTGCGAGCGAGCGAGCTGAAGAGCGCGCGCGGCCCCTGCGCACTCGGCCGCCGCCGCCTGCGCGCGTCGCGGCTGGAGCTGCACCGTAGCCTCCGCGGCTCCGCAGCCGAGCCCCGGGAGGACGCGCTGCCGGCGCCCACGCCCCTTCCCCACCACAACAGGTCAGGGGAGGGCGGAGGTGACGAGGACGCACGACCCGGGACTGGACGCAGAAGGGTCTGGAAGGTAAGCGGGGCCCTGCTGCCCCCGCGCCCCCGGGCTAGGGGGTCCGTCGCCTGGTCCCACCCGCCGCAGCTGCGGACTTTTCGGAAGCGGAGGCTCTCCTCGCCTCGCTGCGGGCTTCCCGGCGCGCTGACTCAAGTCGCTGGCGTTTCCACTTTTCCGGAGGGAACCTTCGGGGAGCAGGGGCGAATGGGACGCAGAGCTCGCACCGCCCCGACTTGCCGTTCTGCGGCAGGTAGCGTCTGGGCAACCAGGCGACGGGAGCTCGGTTAGAGACCCGTCCTCCACCCTGCCCCCCGCCAGTCAGACGTCCGCCCGTGCGCCCCGCGCTGTGCGGGAAGAGCCCGCTGTTGGAGCCTGGTCCGCGAGTTGCGTAACAGGAGTCCCAGAAGTTTCTCGTGGGGTAAAAGTGGGGCTCTTCTCTCTACCTCGAGACCCCTCCTCCACGCGCCTGGTGGAGGTTGGGGGGCTCCAATCCCGCCTAATTGCGATGGAGGGGGAGGCGCGCGGCGGTGGTCTGCAGCCTCCAGAGAGCGAGCGGCAAGTTGCAGACACGCTCTGAGACTCGCTTCTGGGGCAGGGGAGCAGCGTCCTCCTCGTATGGCACCAGTTAATTTCTCTGGATAATACTTTTTTCCTCTGGTGTCTGATCCTCTGTCGCTCTGCGAACCCCGCGACGGTGCGAGAGTTGGAGCCGACGCATCAGAGGAACTGGGGAGTGGTCTCAGTCAGACATTTCTTTCATGCGGCGGTAGTTACATTAATGAAGCTTGCGAGAGGCCTGTGAGCGACTTGATACTTTCCTAGTGGGTTTGTCTTTCCGGAGTTTCTCCTGCGCTTTCACCCCCCAATTGTTCTGCAGATCGTCCGGGAAGACCCTTGGCTGTGGGGGTGGAAATGTGTGCGAATCTTCTGAGAACTAGTTTCAGTTGGGGGAAAGACCTTGCCGCCAGTGATTTGTTTTAAGGGTGGGGTGGGGGTAATTTTAACCCTGTTGGTGCACTTGGCCGGGGGGGCCTGACATTAAAACCTTCAATGCGAAACCGTGAATTAAGCGAAGACCCTGGGACGGTTGCAAAGTGAGGAGAGCTCAGTAACTGAGGCACAGAAACATTAAACGAAGGACTCTGAGAGGTGTGGGGAATTTTGCTTGTGCAAGATTATTTCATAGCAAGGTCATGCGGAGTATGGACAAGGTAGGTGGCGATGGAATACCTCTCTTAGACCTGCGTGGGGACAGAAGGCATGAAAAAGAGAGACCTTTGGACTCGAGAGTCAATAGTCTTCTCTAAGGCTTAAGAATACCTTGGCAAGGCCCTGATTCAGTGTTTACTTCCTCTGTCTAATGTATTTCCTTAGCTTGCCTTTCATCTTTAGTGGAAAAGATTTCTTGAGTGGATGTTCTGGAAATAGGTTCGCAGAACTGAAAATTCTGGATGCTTTTTGCCTTTTTAAAGGTGTTGTCTCTTTCCAGTGTTGGAAAGTATTGTGTTTGAAGATAAATATGTAGAAAAGCGATGGCAGGAGCTAAAGGATAATGATCCAAGGGAGACTAAGAGAGAAAACAAGAGTAGGTAAGTAGTAAGTACTTAAAAACCAGGAAAACCCATTTGAATTCAGCTGGTTTTAAGGAAAGAATTTGGGACAGATTGGGTCTCTTTGAGACAAGGAGGGATTGAA
Source organism: Lepilemur ruficaudatus (assembly GCA_963574885.1). NCBI lineage: Eukaryota > Metazoa > Chordata > Mammalia > Primates > Lepilemuridae > Lepilemur > Lepilemur ruficaudatus. The sequence continues at coordinate 17,784 of CAUYRT010059296.1, forward strand.
GAAGAGCAGGATTTCGGGGAAAAAATGGTATTGGTATAGGTATAGGTATCGGTATAGGTATGGTTTAGGTATTGGGTACTGTTTTCTTTTTTCAAATATAACTTACAAGGATGATGAGGCTGGGGATGTGGGACTTCAGGTATGTTGCTGTGAATTTTTTGCTTTGTACCTGCAAGAAGAAAATGAACTGTTATGTTTTAGAATTAATATGGCTTGTTCATTAGCTGTAGCAATTGAATTTCTGTATTGTCTTTGCATTTGTCATTTTCTTTACTCCTCAACTTTGCAAAAATACAATTGTGAAGACTCACAATGTGTTAGAATACAAAGGTCATCCAGAGATTAAGAATTTATGGCAACAAAGTCCAGGTCATTTTAAACATTGCTTTCTCCTGCAAGATGCAGAACATGCATGCATTTTTTTGCCACCAGAAGTCACTGTTCCACTGTGGGGTAATAAGACTGTTGAAACTAGTAGCTGTCTCTCCTGTTTCCTACCTAGTTTAACTGAATTTTGCAAAGAGTTAAAAATTTCTCTTTTTCTCTCTTTTAAACTAAGATACTTGCTCAATTGGATTAAATTTGGATGACACTTTTCAGTTAAAATACATATATGAAATATCTTTTATCAGGCACCTCTGCAGATTACTTTAGTCATGTGATTGCCTTGCTGATGTTACATATTCCCTTGAAAGTTGAAAAGATGGGTGAAAAAATTAAGCTTCTAAAAGGCAAACTTGTTTTCAATATTTTTGAAAAGCAAATAGAAGGCGTTTCATGCTCAACTCTGTAATTTGTGGTCTTTCATCAAACAAATTTGCATAATCCCTTATGAAGTTAGATGAATGTTAAAATCCCAGATCTTGAGGGGGCCTTATGCTTTCACTTTTCAAAAAGTAAAGCTGTTTTACATATAAATATTTCCATCAGTATAAGAGCTGCAAAGAGGACAGTAGACCCTGCAAATGTCTCTTTTGAGGTATGGTAACATAACTGGGATTGTCTCCTTACTATTAAAGCCCTTCGTTGAAAGCTATCCTTGAACTTGAATTCATTTGCTGTCTTAGATATTGTCTGTTGAAGCCAAAAGCCCAAAGTTCCCCTATTTCAAGGCTCAAGACCGTTAACTGATTTTTCAGGAGATTGAGAAAGTATGTTGGAGAGAGTACAAATTAAGGAACTGCATTTACCATAAATATACAATGTTTTGTAAACAAATTATATTTTCCTCATTAAATTATACATTCAGCAATCATTTCTCTTCCTAAATGATATTTAATTGGCAATGGCTTTCTACTAGTCTCCTTTTATATACAGTAGGAGCTTATTTAATATTGATTTGAATCTAAGATTTTATTAAAATAGATTACACAAACCCCAGAATCTGTTTATTGAAATTCTACCATAGTGTGGAAGTAAATGCAAAATATGTGGTTCTTTGTAGGCACACATCTTTATTTCTCCTACAAGATAACTGTTTGTATGTGTACAACAGACTGTTGTAGACTTGATACCACGAGACTCTCCAAGGCCATCGGGGTTGCTAATAGGCATTTCTGTCTTACGCCTTAGGACAGAACTCCTTCAGTAGTAGTCTCCAGGGGGAAGAAAATCAGCTGATTTTCTTAAATTATCTGGCCCACTTTAAACATGACTAAGTATTTCTTGCTAGAGTGACTTTTTCCTATTAAAAGACTGAGGTTATTGTGACAAGTCCTGCCTGAAGAAATCAATTACATCATTATTATAATATCTCATCTTTTATATCTAATATATCATAAATATTGAGCATTTCTATGTGCCAGACAGTACTCTAAGCATTGGAGAGAAAATGTGATAACATTATGACGGAGAAAGAGAAAGGACCCATGCAGGTAAATTAACACTTTACTGTTTACCAACAGCTTTCCTAAAACATATCATTTAAGTCTAATTGCAGCTCTGAAGTTGGAGTTCGTTTTCCATTTTAAAATCAGGAAATTGAGTTGAAGAAGTTAAGTGACGAGGCTGTGACTCAAAGCCTGGTGCCTTTTCTACTATGGTACACTGTGTTGGCTATGTTGATATGTGGTTTCCTGTTTTTCAAGAATTACCGCTTGACTCTAAAATATAAATAGTGTTTCTTCTTGGCTAAGTAATTCTTTCTGATCATTATGAGAATAAGAAAGCAAGCATTTTCATTTAGGATTCTGGACATGTATTTGTACCTTAAAGGAAAATGTTATGTGGACCTGTTTAACAGATACATGGTGTTTATTCGCACTAGATAAGAATCATTATCTTCCTAAAAATTAAATACAGGTCCTTACAACCTGGCTCCCTTAGTGCCAGAAAATCATCATCCAATTTATGAAAGCTTAGTTTATAGAGTTTTGAGAGCATCTCCCTGTGTGAATCAGGATATGCTCATACCATTTCTTTTGATCTTACGAATACAGTGAACATGTGCAATATAGGAGTAGAAATTCTCAGATTTATAATGTATATCAGAATCTCCTGGAAGGCTTGTTAAAACACAGATGTGCTCCCCCACCCTCAGAGTTTCTGATCCAATAGGTCTGGGGTAGTGCCCAAGAATTTGCATTTGTAACGTGTTCGCAGGTGATATCGATGCTGCTATTTCTGGAAGCACACTTTGAGAACCACTGCAGTGTAGCTGAGAGTTTTAGAAATGTTTCTGAGCCAGACAGCTTGAGTTTGAATCTTGGATATGCCACCTACTAGCTGTCAGACCTTAGGCAAATTGCTTAACTTCTCATCAGGAACTGTGAGGTTGAAATTTTGCTAACAAGCTAACATGACACAGTTTCATGGACTCCTGGGTTAAAAAGGAATGACTTTATCACTCATCATAACAGCTGTAGCCAGAGTTATCAACGTTATCTTGCACTGGTTTCCTAAGGTCACTTGCTAAAAGGCGATGTGAAGAGAGCCAGGCGACACCTGCAGACACCAGTGGGTTACATTAGAGAGAGAAATCCTGAGTTAAGAGAATTTCAGTCTTTATAATTGCCAGTAAGCAAGTCTGCTCTTCACTCCAGTAAACATGGTGCCCTTAGCCCTTTGGCTATCTCTGTTTTCCAAGGCTGTTCACCAAAAGTCCTTAAGATATCTAAACAAAGGCAGTTGGTGCCTCTGCTTGTAAACGTGCAGAAATGCCACAGGCCCATAGAGAATTTGTCTCCCAACATTTTCCATTTCTCAATTTTTTTCCCCTTATAAAATGGGGTAGACAATATAGTCTATCACCCTTCTGAGGTAGTTGAGTAAATTGAAAGTACTAAGGTTTGGCAAATACTTGGAGCAGAGCATAATAAATGCTGCATAAATGTTTGTTGCTATTATTCCTGAAGGAGGAAATTGTGTTCTTTTTTTTTTTAAATGGTAAATGTTTCCTTATAAGATGAAATAATTGTTTTACTTTGAGTAAATTGCAAACTTTCAGTCTGTTCCGAGAAACTTCTTTAATGGGTCCACATTTTAAAATGGGGATAATGCATTGTATGATATTTTACCAGCCCACGGGGAATGAGGCAGAGACATTTCCTAACAATGTTCGTGTGCTTTTCCATGTTTCTTAGCCTATGTAAGGTTATACAGAATTATGTGACTAATTCTGTCCAGTGGGAGTAACATGTCACTTCACTTCTGAAGCATTTAAGTGCCTATTGTAAGACCTTCCAACAGCTTGAGTTTCCCAGTGTGGAACAAATGTCCCCACCCCCTCCCTACTCCCACACATTAATATGCAATGGATGTAAAGATTAAGTGTGAAATAAGCCCTTGTTTTGTCAAGGTGCTAAGATTTGATGGTTTATTTGCGACTATAGCATACTCTAGACTATTCTAACTAAAGTCGCTGAGTATGTATATTTAAAAGCTGGACATAGAGCTTGCATTCCACAGAAGGGAGATAAGCAAAAAACATTTATTTTGCATGAGTTAATTTCACATAGCAGTAAGTGCTATGATAAAAGTGTGGCCAACACTATTGTTTTTATACCCAGTACCTATTCCTGTCTATTCATGTTGCTAAAAGAGCCTTAATTGCTAAGAGACTACATTTGCCCAGGTGATAGATCATCTTTGTTCTAAGCCTGTGATGACAGTTGTATCCTGATTTACCTGCCTCCCTTGTATCCAAAAGAAGTCAGGTGACCTAGTTCTGGTTTTCTGATAGCCAAGGTTATTGGGAAGGAGTTTCCTTTCCCGACAATAGGAGCCAAATACGACTAGCACAGACAAACCTTCCTCTGCTCCTCCTCTTCCTACTTTCAGTGTGAATGAGGTGTCTGCTCATAGCATCAACCATTTTGCACTATAAGATGACAGGCTTAAATACAGCACAGCAGAAAAAGCCAGAGTTTCTGATGCCCTCATTGAATAGCTAAAATTATACCAATAACCACCCTCTTCTAGACTTGCTGTTAAACCTCTATTAATTTAAGCAGCTGTTACTTGCAGCTAAACACATTCCTAACCCATATAATGGAATAGAAAGTGAATAAGCTGCAGAGTGTGGTTGAGGGCACAGCAGTGTTACATTAGTTCTGGGAATCACAGAAGACCTCTCTGAGAATGTCTCATTTTCCTGAGAGCCAAATGATGAGAGGAAGCCAACAAGATACAGGATGTGTATTTGAGTGTGGGGTTGCACCATAACCCCTCTGAATAAAGCTTTGAAGTGAAGAAGAGATAATCGGGGGAATTGCATTCCATTATGGATTTCTAAGCTTATGAGGTCCATATGACATGGGAGAGCTAGAGGAACTGTAGATGGTCACATCAGCTTGGGGTCCTAGGAGACTATCAGACAGAAATAGCACATATGACCCATGATTTACTCCTGACACATTGCCTGTTACCAAGAGACTGTTATTCTTGGAAGGTATGTGTGGGTAAAGAAGTAGAGATGATGAGGAACTGAGCAGTCCAAGAGTCCTCTGGATAGAGTGATATTTCTTAAGCACTCTTTTTTGGAAATGAGGTCATAGCCCTGGGATTTGGAGACCTACTAGCTCCATCCATTTGAAAGCTTCCCTAATGCTTGGACTCTCCCTAGCACATAGTTGAATGGCCCCAAAATAACCACAACAATAACTGTTACTATTTATTGAGTGCTTATCATGAGCCATTCATGCTAAAAATTTGACATACATGTGTAACCTGACAACAACCCCGTGAAACCCCATATTACTGATGAGAAAGCTGAGATCTTACAGAAGAACAGTAATTTTATTTGAGGTCTTATAGCCAGCTGCAAAGCAAGCCTTTTACCAGCATGTCATAAAGGCTCCTGAGAGTAGGTTCCCCAGAATGTGCCAGGTTTTGGAAGCACTTAATGACCAGAACAGAGTATTTGAAAATACCCTGGATCATTTTTTATATTCCTCTTCCCCCTTTTTCTTTCCCTTTATTTATATATGTATGTGGTATGAGTGTCGTAAAACTTTTATATAGATGTGTGTAGACATATATACGAAGGCTGTCTGGAAAGTATCCAGCCATGTAATATGAAAAATAGAGACATTGAGGAAGATACAAGAAACATTGTACATAGGACAATGATGCCTCATTCCCCTTAAAAGTAGGCACCTTGGGACCTCACACAGTTCTCCCAGCTTCTCTTACCCTGTGCACGTTCAACATTCTCAGATGTTCTGCTTGTTTTAGGCCTTCCACAACATGGATCACTTTCAACAGATTCCTGACCATCTTTGAAGCCTTTTTATCATACTTTTTGCTCTGTACTCGTTGCATTGCCTTCTGAATTATCTGAATAGTTTCTGCAGAGGAATATTTAAGCTTAACGCAAAATTTGATGCATCTCTGGGTTGCTCTACTTAGCCATGTTGAATGTGACGACCACACCGTACACGTGCTCACTCAACTGGCGTCCAGCGCCTTACTGACTAGAGCAGTGAAGTTCTTTGTTCACGCATGAGCACCCCAGTCTACTCTCCTTGGCTGCCAGGTTACATGATGTCGGGCTGTTGGGCAAACTGTTCTCTTTACATTAACAATGGCTAGATGCTTTCTGGACAGCCTTCATATACATATGCATGTAGATATATATTCAGTGCACATTTGAATTGTTTTACCTGCTATTTTGGGGAGAAAAGCAGTTTGATACACATGGCATTTTAATTTCTGAATAAATTTGGATTGCAAGAGAGTGGAAGGACCATGGAAGAGTGACTTAAGTAGACCTGGCAGGGTGCATTCCTAAATGAAATATAATTGGCATCACTCACATGAAACTTAATGTGCTTATTGCTGACTTTGATAATAAGAACCACTGTGTATTGAATGCCTATGATGTGTCAGTGTCCTAGGCATTTTAGATAGGTGATATAATTTACGGTTTTCAGTAACTCTGTAAGGTAGAGGGAGCTGTTGTCCATTTTACAGATGGGAGCATTGAGGATGGTAGAGCTTAACTTGCCCAAGGTGATAGAGCAGCTCACTTGAGCCTAGCTTCTTTCTCCTATGTGGCACTACTGTGTTTTTAATAGAGCCAAGTTGGTATCTTCCCCACTTTGTTTTTTTCTTTTTTTTCTTTTTTTTGAGACAGAGTCTTGCTCTGTTGCCCGGGCTAGAGTGTCATGGTGGCAGTCTAGCTCACAGCAACCTCAAATTCCTGGGCTCAAGCGATCCTCCTGCCTCAGCCTCCCGAGTAGGTGGGACTACAGGCATGTACCACCATGTCCAGCTAGTTTTTTCTCTATACATTTTTAGTTGTCTGGCCAATTTCTTTGTTTTTAGTAGAGACGGGGTCTCACACTTGCTCAGGCTGGTCTCGAACTCCTGAGCTCAAATGATCCTCCTGCCTCGACCTCCCATTGTGCTAGGATTACAGGCGTGAGCCACCATACCAGCCCTTTTTAAGATTTTTTTTTAGAGACAGTGTCTCTCTCTTCTGCAGGCTGGTCTTGAACTCCTGGCCTCAAGCAATTCTTGTGCCTGGGCCTCTTAAAGTGATAGGATGAGCTGCAGTGCCCAGCCCACATGTGACTATTTTTAAGAATTATTCCTTGAAGAAGAATTGCTAAACTGTGGTGTATACTAAATTCCTTTCTTAGCAGTGGGTTAGAATAATAATTTCCTAACTATAATAGGCCACCATTTAAACCTAACTGTATCTGAATTGCATTGCTACTCCGTACAAATCATATAGAAACAATCTAGATAGGCTTTCATCAGCTGCATTTGGTCTTTCCTGTGAGACATAACTGAGATAATGATCAATAATCTGGTGATGTCGTTTCCCCGCCCTTGCCACTGTGGAGAAGGAACGAGCCTCCTAGCAAAGTTAAGGATTTGAGCTGCACAGACAGGTCCCTGGCTGTACCCAGGGCTGGGGTCCCTCAGGAGCCACCCACTCACCTACCCAGAGAAGCTGTGGTGCTCCTGAGTGGTGAGACCCAGGAGTTTGCTCACTCCCTCAGGTTTCTACCTAATCAGTCTCTAGAGCCATTTTTCACTGTAGATCCGGACAGTTTGCTACTCACTTCCTTTAAGTCTTTGCTGAGGTGTTACATTCTCTGACCACCCTACATAAAACTGCAACATCCTACCTGGATTCCTCCCTGGCGCTCTCTACTCTTCCTTTGTTTTTCTCTATAGTACCTTTTAGTATCTAACATCTATGTTTTACTTAATGTGTCTTCTCTGCTTACCTCCTGTAGTGTGTAAGCTCAGTGGTAGTAAGAGTTTGCTTTCTCCACTCTCTTTATTCTGAATACCTGGCTTAAAGCAGCTGTTCAGGAAATATTTGTTGGTTCAGTGAGTAAACAGGTGAACAAACAGGTGAATTCAGGACCCCTCTCTTGGATCGGCACCCATCCTTACAGTTCTCACTCTCTACCAAGGAGCCCTAGGATGGGCTCTGCTGGTTGCAAGCAGGTTGAGCATCTGCTTTGGGAGAGTCATGTGGGGAGTGCCACCAGGGGCTCTTTAGATGCCTTTATAGAAGTGTTATGCAGAACGCCAACATGAATGCAATACTGTTGTATTGACTACTGACTGTGTGCCAGCCCTGCTTGTTGAGAGAGAAAGAGAGAGAGAAAGGGAAGGAAGGAAGGAAAGAAAGGAAGAAAAGAAAAGAAAGAAAGAGCGAGCCCCAGCAGCTGGAGGTGGAAGGTAGGGTTGTGGTGGGGAGTGCAGGATATGGGAAAAAAGAAAGGGGGTGAAGAAAAGAGGGAGGAAGAGAAAAAAGAGAGAAAGTGAGAGATAAGTGGTGAGGAGAGAACTTGCCTAGAGCCACTATCTCTGGTTCGAGGTGTGACTCCAAAACATGTTTGACCCTGAAAAACTTAAGAGTTCTGCTAGTGTGTGAGTTTAACTAGAATGTTTGCAACATCCATGTTGCAGCCTTTTGGGAGAGGAGATAGAGTGTCAAATGGTATCTGCTACTGTGGAAACATAGTTCGTAAGTCAGCAATTTAAATTTCATGGAGAAGGGAGATAAACTAATACCGAGTCAGATCAGAGCTGTGAAGGACTCTACTCATGTTTCAGCTTTAGCTGAAATTGTAACAGTTAGCCTCTTAACCAACCACAGCTGGCAAGCTAAAATGATTACAAGTTTGATACAGTATTTCTTTTTTTCTTTTCAGTTTCTACATTTGTAAAGATACAGTGTTTCTATTTGTATCAAATTGTTTGTTAAGTCTGTACTAGGATAATTTAGTAACATACCTTTGCCTTAAGGATGTTTGAAAAATAAAATGGAAACTAAAGCAAGTTAGGGTAAGTGCAATCAGTTTATACTTACTACAGAGAGAAAAGGAAACAGCTGTTGATAGTTTTAACTGTAGAGATTGTTTCTAGAGATACACAAGATAGTACCAGGCTATCTGCACAGATGGGGTAATTTTTTTTTCCTCTAAAATCCAGTCCTGTTTTGAGAGAATGCTCAAGAATTGGGGTTTTCCCCTTTTTTGTCTTTTTTGTTAAAATTAGGTACCTTTTATGAGTGGAAGTAAAATCTTAAAATGTGTTGTTACTCGGCCCCACAGAAGTGTTGCATTCTTGTGTGAAATCGCCTGTTGATTTCCTTTCTCTTGCTTACTTGACACTCTAAGTTTTCTTCCTTTTAATTCTAGTGAGGATGTTGACAAAACTTGTGATCTCAGGCAAATTACTTAAAACTGTGTCTTCATTTTCTTATCTATAAAATGGCACTTTAATATCTATCTTGCAAGTTTATAGTAATGTTTACATGAAATGCCTTTTTTTTTTTTTTTTTTTGAGACAGAGTCTCACTCTGTTGCCCGGGCTAGAGTGCCGTGGCATCAGCCTAGCTCACAGCAACCTCAAACTCCTGTGCTCACGTGATCCTTCTGCCTCAGCCTCCCAAGTAGCTGGGACTATAGGCATGCGCCACCATGCCTGGCTAATTTTTTCTATATATATTTAGTTTGCCAATTAATTTCTTTCTATTATGAGATGAAGGTCTCGCTCTAGAGATGGGGTCTCGCTCTTGTTCAGGTTGGTCTCGAACTCCTGACCTTGAGCAGTCCGCCCCCCTCAGCCTCCCAGTGAAATGCCATTTTTAAAAGGACTTATTTAACAGAATGCTTGGCACAACGTAGACACTAGGGAAAACTTATCTTCTTTCCTCCTCTGATGAACTTGTGTGTATTTTTTCTTGCTGAAATGGCTTTGCGTAGCAGCCTTAACATCTAAAAGTGCGTTTGGCCTTTGATATTTGCTAGCCGGTTTGTTCATGCAATTTGGGAATTGTTGAAGAACTATTCTCTAATTCAAACGCGAACTTTGAATTCTGTCTCCGATAAGGTTTCTTACAGGTCATGTGTGCCTATGGGTTTACTTATGGGCTAATAGTCACAGGCTGCTGTTTCTCTTCCAGATGAACAGACTCACCTCTTCCCACTGACCGGCAGCGATGGCGTTTACTGAAAGAGTCAACAGCAGTGGTAGCAGGTAAGTGTAGAATCCATGGTGATATTTAATTCTACAACCCGCTTTTCAAAGAATATTTGGTCCTTTTCATTTTGCAACTTAAGAACTAACTGATGCAGGAAAATGTTTGAAAATTTCGGTTTTCTCTACATGAAGTCAAACCTGTTAGACTAGCTACATATTTTCTTTAAATCTAGCAAACTCTGAGTCTCTTAACTCAGTTCTTTAAAATGTGCGTGATTACATCAGCATCCTAATTCTGTGTTCCAGATACTGGTTGATGTAGCACTGATTTGGGAAAATGTGCACATGTTCAGCCTGTGCTGAAACGGGTATAATGATAAATTCACCTCATGAGAGCTGTGAAGGAGGGAATTCTGTCGTATTTATATTTTACCCCTTTCGTACCCCTTCCTCCAACTCTGCATGCACAGTTCAATGCTGTCTTGCATATACTATGTGATAAGTGTTGATTGAGGGGAACATATTAACATTTTGAAGCAGTTTTAAAGAACAATTCATCTGACCTCCAGAAATATTTCTTATTATCAGTAATTAATTTTTTATTTGAGACAGAGTCTCACTCTGTCACCCTGGCTAGAGTGCAGTGGTGTCATCAGAGCTGGCTGTGAACTCAAACTTCTGGACTCAGGTGATCCTCCTGCCTCTGCCTCCCAAGTAGCTGGGACTACAGGCACAAGCCATGACACCTGGCTAATTTTTCTGTTTTTAGTAGAGACGGGTCTTGCTCTTGCTCAGGCTGGTCTCAAACTGCTGACCTCAAGAGATCCTCCTGCCTCATCCTCCCAGAGTTCTAGGATTATAGGCATGAGCCACCGTGCCTGGCCTGATTAGTTTTTAAATCTAAACTATTAGCTATTCAAAAACATATTTAAGCATTAGAAATGTGGGCTCAAACTTAGCTGGTGTTTATAGGGTAATAGAATAGATGATGGTACCTGTGATTCTGGACTGGCCTGAATGCTTCCCTTCTTCCTCCCCCTTTCTGGTTCATTTAGGAAATTCTTCCATTCCTGGTGGTCCTGGTGGGGCTGTTGTTAAACTTGGTACACTCTCCTCCCCCACCAAAAGGAAGACAAGTGACCCAGACTGCTGCAAATCTGCATTCTGCTGGGGTTGGGGGAGGGAACTGTTGTCATTTGTCTTTAGGTTTGTAATGTTCAGTTACACATGTTTTAAATTTTTACATAGTTAAATGTCTTGTCCTTTATGGATTCTGGCTTTGATTGTGCTTAGAAAGGTCCTTTCTACTCCAAGATTGTGAAAAGAGTGTCATGTGTTCTTTGCTGGCACTTGCATAATTTCATTTTTTGCATTTAAAACAATTTGTAAGCTGGTGGCCTGTGGGACAGATCTGGTCAACATACGGGTTTTGTTTGGCCCTCACAAGTGTCCTGAAAGAAATTATCTGCCAGTGTTTTTTACATAACAATCTAGGCTTGGGTCTTTTCATGAAAAATGTTAAGATTTAGCAGCACTGGGCTTTGTATTGCCATATAGCATATTACTCAGATAGAATTGAATAACCACAGCTCTTTTACACAGAGCATGGGCTTTCTAGTTCAGAGCTTCACAAGCGCTACGCCATCAAATACTTCTCAGGTATGCCAAGATGTTGATTTTTTTTTTCCCCTTCAGCTTACAGGTCAACCAGAACTCCCACCTAATTTCCTTCAGCAGACATCTGCTTTGTCCATTTGCCCCAGAGAGACTTTATGTTTTAAAAAAAAAATGGTTGAGGCAGCACCGAAGCTTGCTAGTTCATTACAATTCTCCACATGGCTGCATCCACAAGTTTAGTTAGCCGTTTGGCCCTCTTAACTTGTAACCCATTTTACATCTTTGGCTTTTTGGTATTTTAACCCATCTGTAATTAACTTAAAGTATATGTTGTACATTTCTGTATTAATAAGAAAATGAAAAGATAGGGGATGTTAAGGAGCCTTTTTTTAAAAAGGCAAAAAGCTATTGTTACAACATAATTTATTAAATCATCTATCTTTTCTCTCCTGATTTGACTACTATGTCTAAATTCTGTCACGTTCTTGGCCGGGCGCGGTGGCTCACGCCTGTAATCCTAGCACTCTGGGAGGCCGAGGCGGGTGGATCGCTCAAGGTCAGGAGTTCAAAACCAGCCTGAGCAAGAGTGAGACCTCGTCTCTACTATAAATAGAAAGAAAGAAATTAAT